>CM067498.1:2937222-2959074 GCA_034552555.1 Semaprochilodus insignis
GTGATGTATCAAGAGCCACGGTATCCAGGGTAATGTCAGCATACCACCAAGAAGGACGTTTTCCTCCACCAGCATCACGTAGTGACCTGGCCACTATCCTGCAAGAAGAATGGCTTAAAATCCCTCTGACCACTGTGCAGGACTTGTATATGTCATTCCCAAGACGAACTGACGCTGTATTGGCCGCAAAAGGAGGAGGAGGCCCTACACCATAGTAATAAATGATTGTGGTCTAAAACCAGGTGTTTCAGTTTCATTGTCCAACCCCTGTAAGTGTGAGTGCTATCAGCAGTTCCAGGAGAAAGTCATGAGCAGTATTTCCAGTACGTGACTGAAAAGTGGATGTCTTGATTATGTAATGATCCTACGGCATGCTGACAGCATCTGAGGTAGGCGATTTAAAACATTAGCACAGTTAAGCAACAGGAAAGCCAGAGGAAAGGCTCAAGTCAGCAAAGAGGCAGAGCTCTTCATCAGGTGAATGGCACAGCACTTTATGTGAATCACTAGAAGACTCACAAAATGCAGCGCCAGTGACGGGACCTTCACAGCAAATGTTAATTTCTGCGTTCTGGTAACACTTGAGAGCTGCTAATCTGAATGTTGTGACCAAAATATTAACAGTTATGCTGATAATGAACCCAGCTTTAAGCATTGGCACGACTGGATTGGGAACTAAATTCAGCCTTGGGCTTTTGTCTAGACCAGCCCACAATAAGCACAGTGGCTCCACCATACACCCCCAATCAGTCTTTCTATGCAAAAGTACATGCAGAACATACATATATACACGGTTGCATAACACTCCATAACAGTCGGCACGACACCATTGCAGTCTTTAACATGAATTCTTCGCATGTCTCATGATGTCAAACTACTGCTTGTGCAACTACTCTTTTGATCATAAGTGTATATACATATACATATATTCACATATACAGAACAGAGCAGGAAACAGGCTACTCCAATAATGTCCAGAGAATTCCCTGCTAGATAAACATATCGTCGCTGTCCAAAGAAAAACGGGTATCTCCAAAATGGCAACTTTACAATACAGGCCAAAAACCTAATTTAATTTGAATGGAAGTCAATGGAACCAGACGTCTTTCCAAGCAGTTTGGGGCCATTTCTGTTGGTCCATTCTTCATGAAATTCCACACGGTGTAAACAGCAGCTCATGTCATCAAATGAGGCATCAAAGTAAAAATCAACAAAAATGGAGATACATGTTTTTCTTTGGACAGCGACGGCATGGTCACCAGAAAAGACAGCATATGTTGTGTTTTGATGCTGGTATAGTGGTCAACCAGCATGAACAAGCACCAGACCAGCATGATGCCGATGTTAACAGGCATAGATCAGCTTAAATCAGGAAACAGTCATGGTCAGTGCTGTTTCTTCTCAGCAGGGTTAAATTCAAATATTCAAATTTCAATATAAAACCCGCAATATACCAAAAGCAAACATCATCTGAATGCTAATGTGCATTAGCTTGGAGCTAACAAAAATGGTTCCTACTTTAAATACTGCACTGTTGCAACATTGATAAACATGAACAGTTACACAATTTATGACTATCAGTCTCTCCATGCTAATAGACTGGAAAAGGACAATGCGGCACATGTGCTGGGTGAAAACTTTACTCGTCCTGATGGCCAACCCGTCTCTAGTTTTTGGCCACAACAAGGTGTGTAATATTGAACGTCAGTATTGGCTCAGAAATTCTATATTTATATACAGATTCCTTTTATATATTTATATTTATACTTGCGGGTGAAATATATCATTGCTGTCTGAAGAAAAGCATGGATCTCCATTTTTTGTTGATTTTCACTTTTATGCATCACTTGAACGCCGCAGCTGCCGTTTACATTGTGTGATAATTTCACGATGAACGGAAATGGTTCAAAATTGGTGGGAAGAAAGTCTTACAGTGAAGTTAAATGAGGTTTTTGCCATCTCCTGTAAAGTTACTATTTTGGAGATACTAGTTTTTCTGTAGACAGCAACGATATATGACTCATATATCAGTATAGTGTCACGTGGAGACAGGACGAGGAGGCAGGATATAGGAGCAAGGATTTAATTAACAGAACAAATAAGACAAAACAAAACCAAAGAAGCAAAAACCACTAAGAAACACAGAACCAGGTTACAAAAACAACTGACAAGAGGACAAACGACCAACACGGAGACAAAACACCAAGCAAGAACACAGGGGACTACAGGGAGTATAAGAGAACAAAGACTAACAAGGAACACCTGGGAAAGGGCGGAGCTACCAACTAAGGACAGGTGAGGGGCCTGACAAGGGGGCGGAGACAGGAGGAACCAAAAACCAAAACAAACAGAAGCACATGGAACAAGACAACAAAAGGCTCATGGAAGTGACAAGACAAACAGAAAACCAGAGAGAACGGAGAAAAACAGGGGCTAGACTAGACAGGACGTGACATACAGGCAGTGTTCATGATGCTCAATATCAAAATTCAAATTCATTTCAGTGATTTTTAATTCCCATCTGCAAATGTAAAAGTACATTGTCATTTTGCATATTACATCATCTTATATTTGCATATTCAATTATGTAATTCTGCTACTGATATTGTCGCGGTCCAAAGACATTGTTTCTCTATTTTTGTTGCCATTTTAAAGTTGCCATTTTGGAGAAACTTGTTTTCCTTTGGACAGTGACATTTTGATGCTTCCTGGAATATTTTATTATGGTGCTTCGGGAACGTTTCTGTAGCTCAGCGGTGACGTTCAGACATCGCGAAGCCTTTCATGATTAGGGAAGATTATGTGGCTTACGTGTTGGACTTGAGCCCTGAGGTCCTTAATGAAAATAGCCAGATTTCAGGATTCAGGCCAATTCAGAGGCCTAGACCAGATCAGATAGCTTGAAAAAGTGTCCCCTGTTGGTTTAATACAGACGTACAGAGGCTATGTGTTTATCTGATACAGCCATGTAGACAGTGCTCTGTTATCCAAAGGCTTTCCTCTCAGCTTTTGACCTGTGACAGCGGTGGCCTGGGAGAAGCTGTTCAGGCCTGACGAGCTGCACCCAGAACGCATGTTCTCCCTGCTCCAGTGACTGTCAATGAGATGGACCCTGCCAGCTCCCCGGGGGATCACTGAGTCGCAGATCGAGTGGTGAATACCAAAAAAAAAAAAAGCCTTGCCTGTGCCTGCAGGGGGATAGACCTCTACTCCCTCGGGGTAAATATCGATGATGCGCCGATCAATGGGGGCTGTGTTCAGAAACCGGCCCTGCGTGCGCCACTGCGGCGTTGTAGTAAGCTGTCAGGGCCGAGGGAGACGAATGGGAGCTCCATAAAGGCGGGGGGCAGAGGGGGGGATTCATCAGCTTTCTGTGGGAGTCCAGGAGAGAGGGAGGAGGGAAGGAGGAAAGGATGGAGCCGTGGAGGAGGGGGAGTTATATTAATGTGATGGAGGAATGAAAAGGACAGGAGGACACAGATTCCTTTTCCACCACAGTTCAATCATAAGCCCCTTCCCCCTCCAGACCGCCAGTCTTGTGCTTCAAGCTAAGCCCTTTAACCTGGAATACAAGCTTACTGGAGGGATGACTGGCCTCCTGCGTGTGGTTTTGCCTCAAAGGGATACAATGAAGCACCACAAGCACACATTTCATGAGTCTCCTTCATGTCTAAGTAGAGAGGTGCATTAACCTTCACTTCAGGGCCACTGCGTCACCGAAAGAGATAGAAACCCTGGAGTAGAATTTGGTGGACAGTCATCGTTTTATTTCAATGAGGTGGAAAACCGCCAAGACCCGAGACTGGACTTACAGCCTCCATTGTTAGAGAAATGCAGAGGCATAAATGAATCAGGCATACATTTACAAAAGACCCCATAATTCATATTCATATTAAATATTTTGGCAGTGAAAAGTGACCAGTGGCTACGGAAAAATCCCTGTATCTATGGTTCAATAGCCTGACCCCAAACACACCCCCGGGCTAGCTCCAGTGCTGTAGAGACATAGACGGCTGCTATCAGCATATACCTTCAGACGGATATATGGACGGCTGAAAAAGTGATGTAGTTAAAACAAAATGATGCAGTATTTGTAGATGGCAAGGTATCTGCATTCAAGTAGATTCTAAGCCTACACAAATCAAATACAGGGCTGTGAAAAAGTATTTGCCCCCTTACAGATTTCTTTAGTTTTGCACATTTGTCACACTTAAATATTTCAGATTATTAAACCAATTTGAATATCAGACAAAGCTAAACCTGTGTAAATGCAAACAATACAGTACATGCAGTTTTCCAATGATGATTCCATTTATTATGGGAAAAAAGTCTGGATCTAAATCCGATTGCGATGCTGTGGCACGACCTTAAACAGGCCGTTCATGCTCAGAAACAATCCAATTAAAACAACTCTGCAAAGAAGAGTGGACCAAAATTGTGAAAGACTCATTGCCAGTTATCGCAAACGCTTAATTGCAGTTGTTGCCCCCAAAAGTGGCATAACCAGTGATTAGGTTTGGGGGCAATTACTTTTTCACAGCACTGCACCTACCATCACCTGCGAGTATGATTCCTGGTAGTCCCATAACCCCACCCCTGCTTCCTGTTGGCCATGTGTGACCTATAGCAGTTCTTGCTTCCATTGATGCAGGCGTGCAGTCCGTACGTATGTCCTGTGCGTCTTCCCAATAAATAAGGGAAGCCGTCGTCTGCACGGCTTTGTCTGGATGGTAACGAGGAGCTGTCTCAGATGATACACAAGCAAGCCCAGACTCCTTCTCATGAAATATTAACGCCATAATCAGGAAATTCAGAGAGACAATTAGTAGCCCCAGCTCTGAATGTTCTAAACCGCCCAAGGAAGGGTTTGAAGGATGTTTCCTTCAAGAGGAGTTGAGCTTCAGATTGAACATCCAGACGTCCATGATGATTTAAATAACTACACCATTTAAAGACTTAATTTTTGTTCTTAATAGTGTTTCTCATCTGCATGGCCAAAAACCGTCCTATTCAGGCTCCAGATGGTGTATGAACAATACTGATTAAATAAGGAGCTCCAGCCTTAATATGGTAAATGAATAAAACCTTGAGTTTCCAACCTTATATGAGTGACTTTGCCACAGTTTCCCTTAGGAAGTTTCTGCTATGGAAATATGGGATTTATTACTCAGTTGGTGCTGTTTGCAGTACATGAAGCTTAAATAAGATGCACTTTTATGATAAAAATATTCAGCGTATCTCTCAGTGCAACTATATAATAAACTATAATTATATTTTATAGTAGCTTTCAGGTAGTTCAACTACAGTCATACTTGCATAGCGATTCAAGTAGTCAAATTTCTATTTTTGCCATTTTTTGGGAAGTAACACTAAAACTACAAAAAAAAGCCCAACTGGCCATGTTGGGCCATGAGCTGACATTCCCTTGACTTTGCCATGAATATTGGGGTATATATTGTTGTAACATGTGAACAAAAAACATGTGCAGCATTTTTACTAGCTTATGACCTTTTGTGATTATACTAATTAGTTATAATTTAGCACATGTGCATAGTCGGGTTGCTAATCTCTAGTACTAGATTTCAGAAGCTTTTGTTAAGCAAACTAGATTTCTCCCGAGGTCAGCTTTGCTGTGGTTTGTCTAGGGTGAAATAATAGGGATCTTGCAAAGCAATTATTTCGAAATAGCTTTTCCAATACTGGTATATATACACTCAGCATTAGAAGAACAACTGCACCCAGAAGGAGGTGTGGGATTGCAGTGCTATTGGGAAGGAAGATAAAGGTTACCAGGAACAATAAATGATGATCAATTTAGACTGATATGATCAATATTTACTGAGCTACACATACAGAAGTAGTGTCTCTCAGTGTGGCGTCGGGCCGCCATGTTTACTAACCCAACATGCCAGACGTCTCGACATGGAGTTGTAGAGGTTCCTGATGGTGTCCTGTGATAATCCATAGATATGTGTCACGCCTCTGGGTTTCCCTGACGCCTCCGATCTCCCGAACTCCATGTCCCAGAGTTCATTACCCGATGATGTCACCGTCACATGTCCTGAACTGTCCAATCACACCTCTTTCTCTCGCCCCCCCCTCGCCTGAGTATCGATTATCACACACCTGCATCTTATTTCACCACTAGCATATAAACCCCTCAGACACACATGCACTCTGCGAAGTATTGCCAAACCCTGTTTGCATACTGAGCATTCTCTCTTGCCTTCCTTGCTTATCTTCTCTGGTTCTGACTCTCTCTCGGTTCTCCCCTCTGATCTGGTTGCTGGTTTGTTTGGCCCTTCTGGTATTGTATTCCCCATTTGTTTACTGGTTTACGCTTTTGTCTTACTCCTTTGGCTTTGTCTGCCTGTATCTCCTGCTCTCTGGTTCTCGACCCCGGTCTGCCTCTCTGGTTATTTTCTCTGCCTTGTCCCCTCGGTAATGTTTGCCTGGTCCATGCTGTTGTGCTTTATTACCACTGTCTAATAAATCTCAATTGACTTTTAGCTTGGCGTGCGTCGATCTAAGTTTGCTATTCCTGACAATATATTATGTATATGAAATAAACCTACAAAAACACACATGAATAAAAGTGTACTTGGTTGTGGCTATGAGGGTGAATAGTGTGAGTTGACTGGTATTGGTGTTTTATAATAAGAGGAAGAATGAAGGTGTGAGGTCCCGGCACTGCTTCAGATCGATGATCGGTTTTCTATCCTGAGCACGGTCTCGCCTGGCTTGCTTAATCCTTTCTGTGTATTCATTCAAGAGCTCCCCAATTAGTTCATATTAAGCAAGTTCTCAATAACGCTTAGGCCTAATGTGGATCTGGGCTGGCAAAATAATAGAGGAAGTTTGTGGTTTGACTCTTAACAATAACTAAGTTCCTAAAGAACCTGTGTGCGTGGTAAAGTCAAGGCCAGTCAAACTTCTGATGAATCAACTCCACTCAGCGCTAAACTTCAGCTGTATGTTATTGTATTGTACACGGAGATGCTAGTTTATTGGCCTTCTAGGATTTCTGTACGAATCCTATTAGCAGGAGCTGAATAACATGGTCACTTCCACATGACAAAACATTCCTGCAGTCCTGCACACCCAGGTGAAATCATGCTGGTCTGAAGGACACTATACAACTGTATCCAAAGCACTCGGTGGGCACTTCAATGGGTAGACCTCCAGCTCCACTGACCATATAGGACACTCTGTAGTTCTACAGTTACAGACTGTAGTCCATCTGTTTCTCTGTATACTGTATTACCCTGTTCTTCAATTGTCGGGACCCCCACAGGACCACCACAGAGCAGGTATTATTTGGTTAATAAATCAACATCATATCAATAAGATAGCAGTGGTGATGCACCGGAATATACTGAAATATAGATTTTAAGATTTACTGTTGATACATTACTTCCAGTAGATTTAAACCTGGCCCTAATCCTAACCTTAAACACAACCCAACACCTAATCCTAGCCCTCACCCTGGTCCTAACCCTAACCTTTACTTCAAACCAAATCCTAATCCTCATCCTGCCCTTAGCTTTATACCTAACCCTGGCCCTAACCCTAAACTCTATTTAACCTAAACATAAAACCTATTTCTAACCCTAACCCTGGCCCTAATCCTAACCCTGTATTTAACCTTAACATAAGACCTAATTCTAACCCTTACCCTGATCCTAGAGAATTCTGGCCCTGATCCTAACCCTAACCATGACCCTAATCCTAACTCCTCAATTTAACCTAAACGTAAAAGCTAATCCTAACCTTAACCCTGACTCTAATCCTAACCTTAACTGCAAACAAAAACCTAATCCTAGCCCTGGCCCTACTCCTTATACTAACCCTGGCTGTAATCCTAACCTTAATCATCGCCCTAAACCTAATCCTAACATTTACTTGAAATTTAAGACTAATCCAAACACTGTTGATAATCCCAACACTGGCTTTGGCTCTAATCCTAACCCTAAATTTAACCTCAATGCAAAACCTAATCCTAGCCCTGACGCTGCTCTTAATACTAACCCTGGCTATAACCATAACCTAAACCCTGGCCCTAAACCTAAACCCAAGATTTACTTCAAACTTAAACCTAACACTGGCCCCAATCCTAACCCTGGCTCTGGCCTTAATCCTAACCCAAATTTAACATCAACCCAAAACCTAATCTTAACCATCAACCCCAAACCTAATCCTAACCCTAGCCTTAACACATAATGTAATCATTACACTCATCCTGGCCCTAGTCATACCCCTAACCTTAACTTTAATCCAAAACCTAATCCTAACCATCATCCTGGCTTTAACCCTAATCTCACCCGAAAACCTAAT
The DNA here is from genome assembly GCA_034552555.1 of Semaprochilodus insignis. Lineage (NCBI taxonomy): Eukaryota > Metazoa > Chordata > Actinopteri > Characiformes > Prochilodontidae > Semaprochilodus > Semaprochilodus insignis. The sequence goes on from CM067498.1 coordinate 2,945,557, forward strand.
CCTAGTCCTCACCCTGACCCTAATCCTAACCTCAACCTTAACCTCAACCCAAAACCTAATCCTAGTCCTCACCCTGGCCCTAATCCTAACCTTAATCTGAACCTCAACCGTAAACCTAATTCTAACCCTGGCCCTTATCCTAGCCCTAACCTTAAACTCAACTTAAAACCTGACTCTCGGCGTGGCCCTAATCCTGACCCTAAACTCAACCCAGATTTGATGTAGCTAAACTCCGGGTACAGGACGGTGTCAGCAGCACGTCTGTAACAGCTTGTTGAGGATGTTGGGATGGTCTGTATTATACCTGTTACCTGTTCAGTGGCCTCTCAGGTGAACATCCACAGATATGAACTCTGACCCTCCAAATAACGAGATAGCGGCTGAATTCAGCAGATTATAAACCCACTTTAATTCCACAGTGATTAAAAGCCTCTCGATCATCTAATGAATGTATTCAGACGCTCCACTGCTGCTACATCGCTGATATGATGTGGATGTGTTACTGAGAGTCTGCGGAGTGTTTGTCAGGTAAACAAGACCACTCCAAATAAAATGTCACCCCCTTTTAATTTCAGCCTACACTGTCAACAATGGTGTCCAAACAAGGCAAACAAGTGGGCAGACAAAATAAAGCTCGGGAAGTGTCTGTAGATGAGTCCAGTCAGAAACAACCAGGCGTCTGTGACGTCGCTACCGCAGTTAACTAGCAGGTGGATGTGCTGGTCTGCCGGTCCACAAACAGGCCTTGGCCTCGGTGTACAGATAACAGCTGTGATTTAAACAGCAAGTGATGCGTAATGAGATGACTATCTGCACACCAGTGTTGGATCAGGTTGTGATTTGCCTGGTTGTTTTCGCTCTACTTTAACTCCTTTGATCCACAGATACTTTCCTCCACAAGAGGATCTTTGACCACTGTTGGGTTGTGTGTGAAAAGCTTAGGATGATGGTCCTCTGCTGCAGTAATAATCTCCACTCTTCTAGCATTAGCATTAGCACTACCATTAGCATAAGGATTAAGGCCAGAGCGTGGGTTAGAAATAGGTTTTGGGTTGAGGTCAGGGTTTGGATTAGCATCAGGGTCAAAGCTTGGATTAAGTTTTGGATTGAGGTTACGGATAAGATTAGGATTAGGGCAAGGGTGAGGATTAGGATTACGTTTTGGGTTGAGATTGGGGTTAAGATTAGAGCCAGGATGAGGGTAAGGGCCAGGTTGAACATTGCTGTGATGACTTGATGTCATGCAGTTACACAAGCCACTCCAATTTATGCTAAAGCTATTGGATGGTGCTCCACAGCCCTAGGGATAGAATTAGGTTCCAGGATTAGGGCCAGGATGAAAGTTAGGATTGGGTTTTGGGTCAAGGTTGGGGTTAGGATTAAGGTTAAGATTAGAGTCAGGATGACAGTTAATGTTATGCTTTGGGTTAAGGTTAAGACTAAAGCCAGTATCAGTGGTAGGATTAGGTTTTGAGTTGAGATTAGGGATTAGAATTAAGACTAGAGCCAGGATGAGGGTTAGAGTTATGTTTTGGGTTAAAGTTAAATCTAGGGCTAATCTAGGGAGTAGATTATGGGTTAAGGTTGGAGTTAGGATCACATTTTTAGTTGAGGTTAGGGTTAGGATTGGGGCAGGTTGAACATTGCTTTGAGGATTTGATGGCATTCAGCCCCAAGAGTCACTCCAACTCATGCTAAAGCTATTGGATGGTGCTCCATCCCCAGTTTCACAGCTCCACAGCCCACTGCTGGGGAGATGTAAACCTCTCTAGTCATCGCTTGGCATTGCGTATGGGCTGTATCTGAGTTCACTAAGCTAAAGTGGTGTTTTGATACTTTTGGTCATGTAGTGCAGGACTTATTGGGATCTACAATATGTGTAAAGATTGGGGGGTGTACCTAATAAACTGGGTTTCTACCTCACATGGTTGTACTATTATAAAAAGTCATACATTTTAAATGAATTATAATTTTAATAATATGAACAAGCAAATAAGAAGACTTGGCCAGATTTTCCGCACTGGTTAGATACCCAGACCAACTGGAACCACAGACATGTTCAGATCGGACTTGGGCTTTCAAAGTTCCCACTGGCCTTTTAAGGAACGGAATCCTGTTTTGACACTTTTCCGTTACTTTGGACATGACATTATTAACATCTAGCGTAGTGGATTGGCCAAATTTGCTACGGAAGCTGGAGTGGAAGTGATGCCACCTTTGATTTGGTTCTATGAAACTGAATTTAGCATGGCTGTGATTCATCCAGAGGCTGTGCTTTTCATTGTTTGTTAGAGTATGACTTGTTTCTTTCATCCATATGAAACTAAAATCCTTCTTAAACCACAAAATATTGGGAGCAGATTATGATTGAGGCATCTGTTTCAGTTGACCAAGATCAGGACTGTGATATAAAATGGCTTTATAAGCTTGTCTTATTCATTTACATTTATGGCATTTAGCAGAAACTTCATTGGAAATAGACAGTATGGAAACGTGTATTATGGTCTTTCAGACTGTTTATGGAAATGACGGATGTTGTGTTCTCTGGGCCAAAAAATGACCATTCATACTGTTACCAGCGTGAAGTTCCAGGGACAAAGTACACAAACCATGTTGCTGAGTTAAAGCAGAGATACGCAATGTAAAATCCTCCTCCAGTGTCAGTAGAGGTTCCTCCCTTTAGACCTCCACTGGAGTAACAGTACTAAAGTATTTCCCTTCAAATGTACTTAAGTATGGAGAGTAACAGGAGCATGATTTATTATGGCTCTAATGTCCTATTATCATTTCTGGAACAAGACTCTTAATCAGCTCAGTGTAGGAGAAGAGACTCTAGTGTCTCTCAGTCCACCAGTCTTTAATAGAAGCTCATTCATTAGTCTGACACTGATGTCTATTCAAATGATCATAAGTACAGAACACTGAAGGAGAACAGGTTCCATTAGCTAGAACCAAGTTCTGTCCAACAGGTCAAAACAAGCTCAAAACAAAGTGACCACTGTACCCTGATTGGTGTGCTCGTCATAATCTAGTGGGGCAAAAAGTAAGATATTAAACTTTAAAACCAATTTGACAGACTTTGAAATCAATTTCTATTGGTCCAATCATCATAAACAAATCCCACAATCTAAAAAAAATCACATCATTTTTTTGGTGTTTTTTAATATACCGTGTTCTAGACAGCGACTTCTTAATTGTGTACTACACCCGAATACTACACAGTAAATACTCCGTACTAATCTTAATAGAATTCACACAATATTAGCACGCAACATCATTTCATACTAACAGGAAGTGATGAAGCGCACGTCATATCGAGCTGGTATGCAGTTACATCACCATCCGCAATTGTTTCAACATTTTCCAGACATTAGAAGCTCCTCCCCTTTCTGTTTCCCATTGTTGCATTATGGGACAAAAGTGTCCATCATGATCATAGTCAATAATAAACAGATTTTAAGTGTGCCCTGTGGATTTTTGAGTATCCTCAACTAAGACTAGTTAGTATTAGTATTAAGAGCACATTTCTTAAAATATGCACAACTATAAACCAATATAGAGAGTAAATCTGGCTAATAAAATCACTTAAAACGAGTAAAAATGCCTGGAAATAAGTAAATCTAAAACACAATTTCAACACAAATACAACAATCTCAACACATAATTCAAGATATATCACCCTCATACAAAAACTATCTAGAGATGTGATGAATGAGCATCTGGCCGTTTATCAGTCGGAAATTCAAATTTTTTCAAATTCAAATTCAATTTATATGCACTTTTTTTGGTTCTATGTCTAATCTACATATACATTTGTCCGTTGGGTTAATCCCGTTTTTGTTAATTCCACCCCTCATAAAACACAGGTCTGATGGGCTTAATGTACAGTCATTGATTGGGACAACAGAGGAGTCTATATGTTCTGGTGGCCTTTTCTCTCTTCCTCTTCTACCTCTCTATTCTTCTCTGTTGCATTCATTAACCTTTTCCGCTGACAGACCCAAGCTTTGTCTTTGTGTGCATGTTTGTGTGTGTTTGGCTCTGTGTGTTTGGCTCTGTGTGTGTGTGTGTCTGTTTATGTGTAAGTCTTTGTGCATGATTTTTTCCCCGGTGTCATGTCATTCTTTGAAGAGTTCTTCAGGATCTGATCTCGCTGACATCACTTTGTTCTGCACATTACAACAAGATTCCTACGGTATTCACTTTCTCAAGCAGGTGACTCATTCTCGCAGCATCTCAGCTCTGCAGCCCAGGCCTGTGTCTGCGGGTACCGCTGTAGTAGATTATGTCAAAGTATGGACTAATGTGATCCGGTTTTGCCACATTAATGCTGTTGGACCGGGTGAAATAATAGGAGTCCACTTCCTGTCTGCTGGAGACTCGCTAACATTGTTCATGCTTAAAATAGTGGAAGTGAAAAATCTCATTTACCCATTAAATAGAGGACTGTGCATCACCATGTCTGCTCCCGGACTGTAAATCACTGCCTCTGAACCGTATTAACTGCTATGTGGTGAGCATGTGGGAATGAAACACATGTCTAAGGGAAAAAGCTGAGGGTGAAGATGGTTGTAGTCAATCCATCGTTGCAGGTCCTGACCACAGTAAGCCACCCATGATCACACCAGTGGGTGTTTTGATTGGCTCACCAGACAACAATGAGTCCCCTGTGACTGAAACGTACCTAATAGCATGGTCCATTGGGCCAGATTTGGTGGATGTCTTCCATGACACAGTTCCAAGGAGAATTCCCTGTAGGCTGGGATTTTAGCCACTGCTGGTAGACCCGTATGACTGTACACTTCCATACACCTGCAGATTCAACTACTTCCTTCACATTATGGTCTTTGGCACGCCCAAATACAGTCACTCCTTTTAGCCAATCATTAACATCTGCTTTGGAGCCATTTCCCACACATGGAACGAGACATTCCCTGCACTGTAGCACCTCTTCTCAATCTATGGATCCCATCACTCACCCCGCAGGTATTTATAGCCCCATCATCCTTGTGCAGCGCCATCTGCAGGAGCCTGAAGTTACTACCATCCTAAACACACAAATTGAGCTTATTATTATTGTATTAAGTTGCCTGTTTTGAGGTTGATGCTTCACAGTTATGGTTGCTACTTTTTGTAGCTCCCTGGCTGCATGAGTGAACAGGGTTGGACCCAGTGCAGGTTCCATTACTGTATGCACTGAAGGTAGTACAAACAGCAACATTGCTACTTGCAATGTTCCTCTACATCCCATCCAGTCTAACATGGAGCTTGTATAGCATCTCCTAATAGTGCTATAACTGAGTTTGTATACGTGACCTTCACCAGTTCTGTGTGAATTATGATCAGATATTTGATTGATTCTGCTGGTTGCTCTTTTCGTAGGCCTCAGTAGTTACACCGCTGTGTTGCTAGTGTGAAGATACTATGCAAGCTTGTCCTGAGGTAGAGGTATGAATATTTCATCCTCCTGCTAGTTGGGGCTGGATGAGTGTGTGTTTGTGTTAAGTCCCATGAGCAGTGTGTTTGCTGCTGCAGTGGGTTCATACAGAGTTTTAGCTAAACTGACGCTGTTCTGGCCTCTCTTGAGTCAACTGTCTTTTCTGGACCAGAGTTTAACTATGCTTACTTAGCTCTGACAGAATCATCAGTATTACTACAGTTCAGACTCTAAACGTAGGAGTGATGGAACATAATATTTCAATCCCCAATAACGTGTACAGTTTGAAGAATAACAATTCTTGAGAAATAAAGGGTCCTGGGCCCAGGTCTGGAAGTGTTCAGAGCCTCACCGGTCTGGCTAGATATGGACGACAGGGGCGGGGCCTACTCCTGGACAACAGGACCAGGACCAAACCGATGGTAGGGGTGGGGAGGAAGGAAGAGAATATTGACATGTCAGCACCTAAAGCAGCAGAACAGGAACTTAAGTTGAATCCTTTTAAAGACAGGTGGCAGGCTGTGATTGGCCAGAGTAATGTACACCCATCATCAGAAGAATAGCTGCACCCAGAAGGAGGTGTGGGATTGCAGTGCTGTTGGGAAGGAAGATAAAGGTTACCAGGATCAATAAATGATGATACATTTAGACTGATATGATCAATATTTATTGAGCTACACATACAGAAGTAGTGTCTCTCAGTATGGCGTCGGGCCGCCATGTTTGCTAACCCAACATGCCAGACATCTCGGCATGGAGCTGTAGAGGTTCCTAATGGTGTCCTGTGATAATCCATCCCATGCAGCTTAAATATTCTCACACAGCTCCTGCAGATGGTGCGGTAGGGCTGGAGGTGGAGTGACACCAGGCCTTCTGGACGTGGGACGCGTGACAACAAACCGGTCATCTTAGCGCTGACCACGGTGCCTCCACCCACGGATTCTTAGTCGTCTCCAACAAGACAAAAGCGGGACTGAAGATGACCCGCTGCCATTCTGAGTCACTCCATGACAGTCTGGCACGACACCACTGCAGTCTTTGGTAACGTTGTTGTGGCGTTAACAGGATGACTTATGAAGGGCATCAATGCTCACTGAATGCCTGCAATCATGGCTGTTGGGTTACTCCACGTCGTTTGTGTAGGTCTCACAGATCCTTCATGTTGCTTATCCACATAGCAGAGGCGTGCTATGGTAGTATCCGCAAGACCGGTATGGTGCGCAACACGTCAATAAGACCGTCCCGCTTCTCTGAGACCTGCGATGCGACCCCTTTTGAACTCTTACAACTGCTCTAATTGCCTTCGAACTCTTCTCTGAGGTATACTATGCTTATAAAGGATGCTACCAACACGACAGCACAAGTCAGAATGGAAAGCATGCACAGCAGACGACCTTATATAGTCAGTCAGGTACAATGATAAGGCCTGTCCTTGAGAAACTTGAATCATTTGCATGTCTCACGATGTCAAACCTACCCACCAAGTTTCATTCCTGTCAGTTTTTTCAATGATGAGTATGTGAATAAACTAGCAGAACTAAAGCTTTCATTTTTAGTTTATGCCTGTGCAATTATATGATTTGTTACAAATGATACGACTCTATTCAAAACATCTTCAAAAGGACAGTCATTTCAGACTGTCTACCGTGATTACAGTTATCAAGTCATTAGACAGGCCTAGCTGTTTTTACCTGCCTGGAGCATCAGTATTTTCTTTATGGCTTAATCCGTAAAGCCTGCTATTTTGTGTCTGTTGCAACTAAAAGGTGCCTATTCTAGTTTCACTCACGCTGGTAACAACCGTTATAAACCTCAGGAGGGGTTACTGTGGTGTCCCCTGTCAGATCAGTCCGGAACTCTCTGGTTTTGAACTGGATTGGTCAGGTGGGGTTTTGTGAGCAGTGATCAGTGATTAGTTGTCAAGCATGAATACATCAAAAGTTTCTTTGAGAAATATACGTCTAAAAGCACTTTTTACACCAAGTTAACGTTTACAGTGTTTCAGACGCTTTTATTCAGAGCGACTTCCAACAGCGCTTAGAGTATGAACTCCCCCTAGGGCCAGTGCTAACACCTAGAAAGAAGAATACAGAGTTAATACAGCAGGAGTGCACTACCTAGAAAACCCTAGCCAGTGCTCATACCTAGAGAGAAGATCAGTTAAGCTCAGAATAAGTGCAATACAATCCATTTCAATATACACTTCAATTACTGCTCACTTCAGTGTTTCACAAAGAGACGGATATGCTACAATATAATCTTTAAGATCTGTAAAAAATGTCCATTTTTCATCTATTCATTTCCCTACTCGTTCGTTTGGCATTGCTCATATACATACCAGTATTTTCAATGTGTTTTTTTTTCCATGGCTGCATTTAATAGGCACATGAGCCAGCAGTTATTTTTCCTCACATTTGTAAAGTTTGTACGGTAGAGTTAGCATGACCTTCACTAGCTAAGCTAGCAAAGTTATAGGAATTGCACGTTTACAGTGGTTTTGGTTGCAGATCTTTTAAATAAGACAGATATACCTTGGAGAGGTGTCCCGATACTCATGTTCATAAGCTCACCTGACAATAAATGAGTCACCTTGCGCGTTTAAAGTGGTAGTAACTTCAGGCTCCTGCAGATGGTGCTGCACGAGGATGATGGGGCTATTAATACCTTGTATTGGGCATCTCTGAATTAAAGGTTTTTGCTACAGCTATACTTCATGGACTGTTTAAGAACCTTTAGGTATAAGTCCCTGTTCACACTTGGTTTCAGTATCCGTCTTGAGCAACCTAATCGTAAGTGGATGACAAGTGATCATAACGGCATTGCGCTAATAGTGCCATTGTCATGTGTCACTTTTCAGGAGGAGACCAATAAGAAAAGGGGGCGGGTAAAACTAACCCAGAGAGTTAAATAATACCTCCTCGTAGTGGTCCTGTGGGAGTCCTGACCATTGAAAAACAGGGTAACAAAGTATACAGAGAAACAGATGGACTACAGTCTGGAACTGTAGAACTACAGAGTGCTGCTGGAGTGTTTAAACACCTCAGTGTCACTGCTGGATGAGAATCTCACTGTCCACCAGCCAAAACTAACCAGCCAACAACATCCTGTGGGCAGCAGATGAGCTATCGTCTCTGACTGTACATCTACAAGGTGGACCAGCAAGGTGTCTAATAGAGTGGACAGTGAGTGGACACAGTGTTTAACACCCCAGCAGCACCACTGTGTCTGATCCACTCACACCAGCACAACACACACTAACACACCACCACCACGTCAGTGTCACTGCAGTGCTGAGAGTGATCCACCACCCACATAATACCTGCTCTGTGGGGGTCCTGTGGGGGTCCTGACCATTGAAGAACAGGGTAATACAGTATACAGAGAAACAGATGGACTACAGTCTGTAACTGTAGAACTACAGAGTGCTCCTATATGGTCAGTGGAGCTGATAAAGTGGACAGTTAGTGTAGGTACAAGGGGGTGGTCTTAATGTTCTGGCTGATGGGTGTATGCAGTTTCACTGTAGTGGTCTAGTTGTGGATCCTTGTTGAACGCTTGACTGTTTTCTCAGCTCTAATGTCTCTTTCTGGCCACTAACATGAGCGCAGGGCTGTTAACATGTATTTCCCTTTTTACACCTCTCTAAGAGCATTTGAATATCTCTCTCTGCCCAGCGTACATTTGTCTTCCGTCTCCAAGGCAACCCTATGGCCATCAAGGCGAGTGCATGCAGCGGAGCCAGGCTCGAGGCAGGAAGTGCTCGGAGCTTGAAGCTTTTCCATGTTCTCCCCGTGAGACCAGAGCGGTTACCGAGAATCTGAAGGAAATGCCTCAGGGACGAAACAGTAGCGGTACACCTAAACGACTCTAAAAACCCACGTTTATTATCTGCTGGAACCAGGTGGACTTCATGTCCCATATGCTTCATTTAATGTGAGGTTCGTCTCAAACCACAAGCCATAGAGCTGCCTGCCACCTTCTCAACAACAGGCCTCACTTTAACTGAGAATAGAGGTCTTTTCAAATTGCTGGAGTCAGATCAAAACCTTAGAGCTTCCCATGGTGATAATAAAAGCAGCCTAATTATCAGCCTGTTCTCTGCTTGGAACCATCGGTAAGGTAAACCCACTGGATAAGGTGGTAGTAACTTCAGGCTTCTGCAGATGGTGCTGCACGAGGATGATGGGGCTATAAATACCTGCGGGGTGTGAGTGACGGGATTCATAGGTTGAGAAGAGGTGCTACAGTGCAGTGAATGTCTCGTTCCATGTGTGGAAAATGGCTCCAAAGCAGATGTTAATGATTGGCTAAAAGGAGTGACTGCATTTGGGCGTGCCAAAGACCATAGTGTGAAGGAAGTAGCTGAATCTGCAGGTGTATGGAAGCGTACGGTCATACGGGTCTACCAGCAGTGACTAAAATCCCAGTCTGCAGGGAATTCTCCTTGGAATTGCGCCAGGGAAGGCATCCACCAAATCTGGCCCAACTGCCCAATTCTTGGATGCAAGAGTGTCTGAACATTGATGTAGCCTACATCCAGAAACTTGTCCAGTCCATGCCAAATCCAATCACAGCTGTTATTGGTGCTCGTGGAGGGATTACAGACTGTTAGATACATTTCAGTCACAGCGATGTCTTTAGTTGTGCCACGACTGAATACGATTGAATTAGATCATCATTTCTTAGGAACATCATAAAGTGAATATGAATACGCAGATATGACTTACACTGAACTGTAATACAGGCCTTTTATGTGTGGAAATGGCCCAGTAGTTTCATCTTGGACATAAAACTAAGTGGATATTTTATTGAATAATATTACAATCAGTTATATTTGAAAAATTGATGCAGTTGAACCTTCGGATCATCACGATGCAGTGAGGCGTTTTTCATCTGATAGTAATCACAAGAGACACAAAGGCCCAGAAGAGACTTAGTAACCTCTAATATAGTACAGGCCGGCAGAAGGTATGGATCTGTGCTGTGCTTTCATCCTAAAATGAAAGAGATAACGCCCTTCGTCTGATTACCGTTCAGCCGTTTCCTTTCTTCATCCCACTCTCATTTTCACCCTCATTCCATGTTAATTTTATCCTTCTTCTTGGACTTTCCGGCTACAGTCGCCCCATGGTGTATACCAGTAGTGGACAGTAACTGTAGTTGCACACAGAGGGAGTCAACCGACTGGAAGGAAACTTGGCAGGTTTGATCATAGTGAGACACGCGAATGATTCAAGTTTCACACCCGATTGTGCATGTGATGTCAGTAAGGATCAACCATATCGTTGTACCTGACTGACCCAACAGCCACGATTGCAGGCATTCAGCGAGCAGTGATGCCTCCATGAGTCGTCCTTTTGGTGCCAGCACCATTGGCAGGCGGCTGCACAACGCAGGACTACATGCATGCAGGCCATTACGATAACTGCCCTTAACACCACGTCAACGACTNGTGCCAGCACCATTGGCAGGCGGCTGCACAACGCAGGACTACATGCATGCAGGCCATTACGATAACTGCCCTTAACACCACGTCAACGACTGTCATGGAGTGACTCAGAATGGCAGCGGGTCATCTTCTCTGACGTGTCCCGCTTTTGTCTTGGTGGAGACGACCAACAAATCCGTGTGTGGAGGCACCGTGGTCAGCACCAAGATGAACGGTTGGTCATCATGTGTCACACGTCCAGAAGACCTGGTGTCACTCCACCCCTACCACACGATCTGCAGGAACTGTGTGAGAATATTCAAGCTGCATGGGATGGATTATCACAGGACGCCATTAGGAACCTCTACAACTCCATGGCAGCCCGACGCCATACTGAGAGACACTACTTCTGTATGTGCAGCTCAATAAATATTGATCTAAATTTATGTAGTCTAAATTTATCATCATTTATTGTTCCTGGTAACCTTTATCTTCCTTCCCCATAGCACTGCAGTCCCACACCTCCTTCTGGGTGCAGTTGTCCTTCTGATGCTGAGTGTATGTATACCAGTATTGGAAAATCTATTTCGAAATAATTGCTTTGCAAGATCCTTATTATTTCACCCTAGACAAACCACAGCAAAGCTGACCTCGGGAGAAATCTAGTTTGCTTAACAAAAGCTTCTGAAATCTGGTACTAGAGATTAGCAATCCGACTGTGCACATGTGCTAAATTATAACTAATTAGTATAATCACAAAAGGTCATAAGCTAGTAAAAATGCCGCACATGTTTTTTGCAAAAATAAAGTGCCCACTTGTTCACAGGTTACAATACATACCCTAATATTCATGGCAAAGTCCAAGGAATGTCAGCTCATGGCCCAACATGGCCAGTTGGGCTTTTTTGGCCCAAATTTGCCTGTAGTTTTAGTGGTTTATTTCCCAAAAAATGGCAAAAATAGAAACTACTTGACTACTTGAATCACTATGCAAGTATGACTGTAGTAACTACCTGAAAGCTACTATAAAATATAGTTGTAGTTTATTATATAGTTGCACTGAGAGATACGCTGAATATTTTTATTGTAAACGTGCATCTTATTTAAGCTTCATGTAATGCAAACAGCACCAACTTCCTTCCCAATAGCACTGCAAAAAACTTCCTTCTGGGTGCAGCTGTTCTTTTGATGATGAGTGTATTTAAAGAAGTTTGGTGGACTGAGAGACACTAGAGTCTCTTCACCTACACTGAGCTGATTAAGAGTCTTGTTCCAGAAATGATAATAGGACATTAGAGCCATAATAAATCATGCTCCTGTTACTCTCCATACTTCAGTACATTTGAAGGTAAATACTTTAGTACTTTTACTCCAGTGGAGGTCTAAAGGGAGGAACATCTACTGACACTGGAGGAGTATTTTACCTCGGGGATCTCTACTTTAACTCAACTACATGCTTTCTGTACTTTGTCCGCCACTGGTGTATGCAAAAGCGCAACACATTTTTTACACATACTTAAGCAATTAATTAATTGTCCATAAATAATAATGCGGTGTAAATTGATTGGATAGCAATAGAACTGTGATACCTCTAGAGTGTCAAGGGTTAAATGCACACTTCAGTCTGTCTGTGGTGTTTTTGTCTTTGCACGCCTGCTGTGGCCGCAACCTCTACGCATCTGTTAATGGGATTGGAGCTGGCATGGACCCTCTGCATTATTTAGCGAGCTGGTTTCACTGTTGTGTTTGGTATGGGCAGGGGCAGATATGTGGCATCATGCCTGCGCTCTACAAAGGGCTGAAAAAGACCTCCGGTGACCCCGGGCCCCGCTTTAATCTCAGTGTGTTTGCCTCTCTGCGCTGTCCTCATCGTCTCTAGAAGGGTGTCTAAAAAAACCTGTGTGTCCATTATAATCAGCTAATTGCTAGTACAGGGAGGTAATTAGTGGCCTGGGCTAGCAGTGCTGATGCCAGCGTCTCGGTGGGAGGGTGCTGGTACGTTCTCTGAATTGCCATGGCCTCAGCATAAGCGGCTCAGGACAGAGGGGCGAAGGAAGAGGAAGAGGAGCGGACGAGAAAGCTGTTTTTACCGCAGGGCCCGACTGCGATATAGGGTCATATGCGATACGTTGGGTGGCCCTGGTAATGTTTGGTTCATAACAATAAGTCAACACATCCTCTACAGAGAACACACGTCTGCACATGGTCATACACAATTACTGTTTATCTGCTGAATTTAACATATTGGTAAATACATAATAGTGTGTATTACCTCCACAAGCACCAATAACAGCCGTGATTGGATCAAAGAACTGTGCAGTTGGGCCAGACTTGGTTAGGTGTCTTTCCTGGCACAATTCTGAGGAGAATTCCCTGTAGACTGGGATTTTAGCCACTGCTGGTAGACCCGTATGACCGTACGCTTCCATACACCTGCAGATTCAGCTACTTCCTTCACACTATGGTCTTTGGCACGCCCAAATGCAGTCACTCCTTTTAGCCAATCATTAACATCTGCTCTGGAGCCATTTTCCACACATGGAACGAGACATTCCCTGCACTGTACCACCTCTTCCCAATCTATGGATCCCGTCACTCACACCCCACAGGTATTTATAGCCCCATGATCCTCATGCAGCGCCATCTGCAGGAG
>CM067498.1:2959574-2985068 GCA_034552555.1 Semaprochilodus insignis
CAGTGTTGGTCATCCTCTAGTCCTTCATCAGTGGTCACAGGACGCTGCCCATAGGATTCTGCCCATAGGACGCTGCCCACAGGTCGCTGCCAGCAGGATACTGTTGGCTGGTTAGTTTTGGTTGGTGTCCGATTCTCAGTCAGTGTCACTGCTGGACTGAGAATTGTCCACCAACCAAAACTATCCAGTCAACGACGATGGATAGATAGATGGATAGATAGATGGATAGATTTTTGCCTTATTATCCATCTGAACAGCATACTATGGTTTCATCAGATGCCTGGATATGTGCTCAGTCATTGAGTTATTACGTGAACGAGCACCATAATCTGATCTTTTTCTTGGTTGTCTTCTAGAGAAGAGCTGTCAGTGGAGCAGTAGCTCTACAAACTTAATTCCACAGTAAAGCTGCAAAACAGCAACAAATTACAGCATCATATTTAATATGGAATAAGTCTCCGTGCCACAGAGACAGCACTGATCTCCTGCTGTCTGAATCACGGTCGCAACTCATCACTGTGTATATACACTGTCGTTAATACACCCTGGGCAATATATCATAACCTGCTACTGCTGTGACACTTTCCCCGTGCACTTAAGCTGTAGATGCTGCTGCTAGTCCTGGTTATGTTCTTACTTGTTGTGTATTAATATACCGCATTCCATTCCGTAAGTATTAGCTTAGCTAATAGAGATATTTTTAATGCTATTCTCATATATATTTTGTTCTGTTTTATGTTTATTCTAATTTCTGTCTAATACACTGACATACCAAAAGGCATGTCAAGGAGACCTGAATTAGTGGATTTCGAATCAGGCATGATAGTGGCTGCCAGATAGACTTTCCATCTCTGAAGTTTTATGGATTTTTAACATTCCTCATTTAACATTCCACAGTGTCATGTGAGTACCAGGAATACACCATAGAAGGCATTACCACCCACAGTGGATCACGCAGCGGCTGCCCACGCATACTTAATGATTGTGCCTGTCAGCGTCTGACTAGAACTGTCAACAAGGCACTGTGCAGGCTGGTGGTGGTTCCATACTGGTGTGGGGTGTGTTTTCATGCCATGGGTTGGGTCCAGTGGTCCACCTGAACATGTCATTGACCAGTGCCTGCTATGTTTCACTGCTTGGTGACTATTTGCAGACGTTATAGACTTTATATGCTCCCACAAGGTTTGGATATTCCAGCAGGATAATGCACCATGCCATCGGGCCCGAGTTATTCAGTATTGGTTTGAGGAACATTCTGGAGAGTTCTGACAAATGGTGTGACCTGCATGTTCACCTAACATGAGCCCAATCGAGGCATTCCACTATCATGCTTCATTCGAACTGTAATAATTCACGTCTCCTTCTGTCCTATTTATCTGTCTATCTGCATATAGTGCCTCTCATCACGCCGCTATGTTTGCTAATGTCTCAGCATGGAGTTGTAGAGGTCCCTAAGGTGTCCTGTGATAATCCATCCCATGCAGCTTGAATATTCTCACACAGTTCCTGCAGATTGTGCGGTAGGGGTGGAGGCGGAGTGACACCAGGCCTTATGTATGTGTGACAACAAAGCATTCATCTTGGTGCTGACCACAGTGCGTCCACACACGGATTCGTTGGTCGTCTCCACCAAGACAAAGCGGGACTCGTCACTGAAGATGACCCGCTGCCATTCTGAGTCACTCCATGACAGTCTGGCATGACACCATTGCAGTCTTTGGTGACGTTGACGTGGTGTTAGGGGCAGTCGTCGTAACAGTCTGCATGCATGTAGTCCTGCGTGGTGCCGCCATCTGCCAATGGTGCTGGCACTAACAGGATGCCTGCAGTCGTGGCCGTTGGGTCAGTCAGGTACAGCGGTCCTTGCTTATGTCACATGTGCATCCGAGAGTGAAACTTGAATCATTCGCACGTCTCTCAGTGTCAAACCTAGCCACCAAATTTCATTCCTGACGGTTGATTCCTTCTGGGTGCGGCTAGTTTCATTAGTTTCTTTCCTAATTCATGTCTGTTACCAAACAACTGACCATATGCACACAGCTGAAGCATAAACATGGAATGGATATAGCTCAAACAGCCGCTAATTAGCTAATATCATGTAAAGTTATTAAGATAACATTAGCTTTCTGTTTAAGATGTGATAAGATAAGGTTTCAGGGTTCGGATGTTTAATGCGGCCCCCTATCAGGGAGCTTAAGTGCTTGGAAACAAATTACTGCTGAAACCTGATTGTACAATCAAATCTGTAGGCTATCAATCAGACTCCTGTGTACATCCAAACATGCTCAGTGAACCTCTGAGTGAGAAATAATGAATATAAAATCACATCATCTGATAACTGACACTTCCGAGATGTGACTAGTGCCCACTCGCTGTCTCCATCTCTCTCTATTCCGTATTCCCTCGGTCTTGTTCTGCTGTGTCATGGCCTCAGTGCTCTCTCTCCCCGAAGCATCAGTACAGTGAAGCATTCAGCGCCAGCAGTAAAGTCTGAGGTGCGTTAAATCACTTTCCTCGCAGCAAGTGGCGAACATCGCGCCGCATCCATTTCCTCCCTGTACCCCTCAGACTCGGTGTGCGGAGTAACTTATCTCCAGCCGAGCAGGACTGGAGGGGCAGAGAGCGGAGACAGACGATGGATAGACTGCATTACTGCTAGCCTGGCTCTAATGGAGGAAGCCTCTTGAGCAGACTACGCAGATGCCTGGGGCCGCACAGAATGTGCTCCTCAGAATGCTGGTAATGAAACAGGTCCTGTTTTTGGCTCATGCTTCCTGAAGTTCTCAGTCTGCTTTTGAGGGACCCTTTGTACTACTGTCCATCATTAGCTGCCTGAGGTACATTTGGAACTGAGACCCTGTGTTCCTAATGAATGTAGGAGGCCTTTCCCATATTTGGAACCTTCCCATTGGTGCATTTCCACTAGGAATGGGTCATATGGTGAAAATACAATATCATGAAACTTGATGAAACCATTGGACCAAAAAATGAGTCACCTGTCACTGAAAACTTACCTAAGGAAAACCACAGTGTACGGGAAATCCTTTGATTCTGGCCCACATCCAGAATCAGTCCGTGCCAAATCCAATCACAGCTGTTATTGGTGCTTCCAATACCTCCACCAGCAACAGCTGTGATTTGATTTGGCATGTACTGGACAAGTTTCTGGATGTAGGCCACATCAATGTTCAGACACTCTTGCATGGAAGAATTGCAGAGTTGGTCCAGATTTGGTGGAGGCCTTCCCTGGCACAGTTCCAAGGAGAATTCCCTGTAGACTGGGATTTTAGCCACTGCTGGTAGACCCGTGTGACTATACGCTTTCATACACCTGCAGATTCAGCTGCTTCCTTCACACTATGGTCTTTGGCACGCCCAAATGCAGTCACTCCTTTCAGCCAATCATTAACATCTGCTCTGGAGCCATTTTCCGCACATGGAACGAGACATTCACTGCACTGTAGCACCTCTTCCCAATCTATGGATCCCGTCACTCACAGCCCGCAGGTATTTATAGCCTGATCGTCTTTGTGCAGCGCCATCTGTAGGAGCCTGAATTTACTACCACCCTAAACACTTTTATCACAATATATGGTTTTTAAGTTGGAACAGACCGATTGCATCAGCAGTGCCAAAACTACTATCAGGTTTGTGAACAAACTTTAAGTTGGCTTGACAAAGCAATTGCTGTGGTATCCCAGGTGGTTACTGAGGTGTCACTAGACTGACTGTGAAGATGTTGCTGTACTACTGGTGTGCTGCTCCAAGTCTTCCTAGCATTCCTGTATGATGGTGATATAAATCAGAATCAGAATTATTGGCCAAGTATGTTGACACACACAAGAAATATTGTTCCCGGCCACTGGTGTCTCTCTAGTACATATATCTTACAGACAATACACAACATACAATATTCACAAATAGTATTACACTATTTACACTACCAGTCAAAAGTTTACCCGTCTAAGTGGATGTTGTTGGTGATCTTAAAGACTCTACAGTCTTACACTTAACAGCTCCAACTGATGAGAGTCTGAACCAGTACATATCCTGATATACCACATATACTCTTGATGTACCACAGTATGATATTCCTCCATATCTCCACCTCTAATATATATTTAGTGGTGTAAAAACTTTGATCTCTTTTTCTGCACAGTGTAAAAGCTCTAGTTCTCCTTTCAGTTTAGTGAATATTCATGATGGACCGACCAATAGAATTGCTCCAAACCTGCTTAGAAATAAACCTTGTTCTATCAGCCTCCACTGCAGGTTAAGAAAGCTGGTTCATCCTCCTGTAAAGTTCCATTCTGGAGGTTTTTAAGGTGGACTGTATAATTCCATGAGTGCTATTTTATAGTTTGGTGTCTTCACTTTTATTCTACAGTAAAGCTTTAAGATCAACAGAAGGAGAACCTGCTATGAGGATCCGTGTCTAAACTTCTGACTGGTAGGGTAGTTAGAATCGTGCCTCTTCTGCATGACTTATGTATCACTGTATAGATGGTCAGAGTTCCTGCACTGAGGTGGAAACACAAAATAAGAGCTCATTCGGAAAATGTGGAGTTAGTCATTTAGCACAGTTCCGGAACGCTTTTGTTCCTCCGAGGGTTATGGAACCTTGATGGAAAACCACCTGAAGATATTCTGAAGGAATTGATCCTGCATAAATGTTATGAATTGTGGAGTGTTCGTACGCTTGACCTGATGCCTGCTGGCTGAAACTGTATGAGGCCTCTTATCTTCATCATCTATCACTCACTTACTCT
Organism: Semaprochilodus insignis; assembly: GCA_034552555.1. NCBI lineage: Eukaryota > Metazoa > Chordata > Actinopteri > Characiformes > Prochilodontidae > Semaprochilodus > Semaprochilodus insignis. Next base: position 2,964,344 of record CM067498.1, read on the forward strand.
CTCTCTCTCTCTCTCTCTCTTTCTCCATCCTTTCTCCCTGTAAGCCCAGTATCCCAAACTCATTACCGCCTCCTCAGCCAGAGGTCTCCTTGTTTTAGGGGATGGAGGTCAGGAACCGATTGAAAGTTGAAAAGTGGGGGTTAATCACTCAGTGACCCCCCCGGGGTGCTGTTGTGCACCTCAGTTCGCTTTAATCATTGAGTCATTTTGGGAGGCTTGTACTGTCAAGCTCCTGCAGACTAATTACCTGGGACTGCTGAAATTCCTCACCGCCTCTTACCGCCTGCTTCTGGTCTTATATTGGTTCCAGTGCTGGGCAGTATATTGTTTATACTGGTGTATTGGTCAGGTATTAATGTCCATACTGATTTCCGGCCCCTTTTTCGTTGATAGATAAGCATTGTATCCATAGATGTGTCGTCTGCAGCTGAAATAGGAGAGACCTTGCTGGGGTGATATTTGAATGCTCCTGTTCAGTGCTCAGTCACACGTAAACAACACAATGCAGTATATACCAATGTAACAATGAACGGAGGTCTTATAGGATGCACCAGCAGAGTCCTGAGATTCCTCAGACATGTAGGAAGAGTTTCTCCACAGCATTCGAGTGATCCAACTTAACAGGATAGAGCCTTCAGTGACATAACAGCTGACAACCTCGCCTCACTGCCCTGCAGAAAATTATATCTTAGTAAGTAATATGATCTAAAATCTAGTTGATGTTGATGTATCTTAAAAGTCTCATTTTGAGATTGTTGTAGGCTAACTTTAAGGTTATTTGACTTATCTTCAGTTGTGAGTGATTTTAGTAAGCCAAAAAAGTAAGCCACGTTTCTTAAAATATGCAGAATTATCTGCCAACAGTATAGAGAACTTTGGCTTACTAAAATCACTTAACATAAGTAAAGTATATCTGGAAAATAAGTCAAATAATCATTAAATTAGCTTATAATAATCTTAAAATGAGAATTTTAAGATATATCAGTTATATTTAAGACCATTTTCCTTACCAAGATATACGCTTTGTGCAGTGCAGGCTGCATGTTGTTTTTATTTTTCCCCAAAATGTGTTATTTTACTTGATTTTATCTGTATTATATTAGTATCTTTTTTATTTAATTAGTTTTTATAACTCCTTTGTTTGTCTGTTTTAATTTTGGATTCCCTATTTATCCTTTTATGTTGCAGTCATATGAATTCGTTTATTATATTGATTTTCTTTTAGTTTTTTGTTCCTGCTAATTCATTAAATCTTGATTGTTCTTCATTTATCTCATTTGAGTTTATTGCCTATTTGTTCTATGTAGTCTTCTTTTAATTTAGTTTCCCAGATTAAGATCCAGTTTCATTTCTTTTTTCAGTCCCGTGAGATGTAAATGCTCAGCTACAGTGAAAATATAGTAACTGACTGAAAAGCTTCAGAATCAGAATCAAGCTTTATTGGCCAAGTATATATATATATTGCAGTGCTGAGTGCAGCAGTCGGGATGTAGAGGCAGATTGAGTTAAGGCTTATGAAATTGGGATACTGGAAGAAACACTAGTCTGAGACAGTGAGTACAGAGAATGTAGTGTTGAGTCATGGAGGTTGATTGATTGGTTGATTGATTGAGTGAGTGAGTAAGTGAGTAAGTGAGTGAGTGACTGATTGTACGATTGATCGACTGATCGATTTATTGATGTTTGCCTTTGAGAAACTTTTGGCTTTTTGGCTCGAAGGATGACCCAGACCCCCGGTGTATTTCGGTTAGGACCCTGTGTTGGCTCTGTTGGACTAGAAACAGATGAATGAGAAATAGATGCTCTGATGAGCATGGAAAACAGAAATTCAAACCATTTAAACCTTTGCTGGAATAGACTCAGATGTGGAAGCAGGACAACCAGTATGGATGTGGGTGGGTGGACACAGGCTAGAGATGGAGATAAGGCTAATCAGTAGGGACACTGTATATTCTTGTCCTGTTCGATGGAACCTTCACGGCTCTGTTTGACTCTGTATATGACTGTTGATAGGCCACCAAAACGGTCACCATCAGCCACACATTACTGTGAGAGAGGGGAAAATCAGGGTCTACTTCTTGTTTCAGATCTGGAATAGTCCACAGGTGCTTCTGTCCATCCTTCCACTGTAAGAAGACATCTCAACTCTATGGGTCAGAAAGGACGTGGTGCCATTAAGAATGCCTTACTGAAAAAAAGAAGCAGGAAAAAAGGAAGAAAAATGCATAAATAAATAAATAAACGAGTGAATGAATGAATGAATGAATGAATGAATAAGAATGGAAGCTGTATTAAAAGCAAAGGTTGGACACACTAAATACTGAAAGCAAGTCATTTTTAAGCTGCTGCTCTTTTCCTGAATAATGAATGGCTATTTTAATTATCTGTAAATGAAATGGAAATTAATTGGAAGGTGGTCTCTGAGCTTTGCGCAGTACTGCAAGTGTCATCGAACTCCATGATACCACAATACATCTGGAAAATATTGTGATATTGAATTTTTCAGTATCCCATTAACGAAGGCACGTCAGCGCGGGCGAAGGCAGCTCTGTTTTTATTAGGCGTAACGGAGAAAAAGCTGAAAGCTGCCGCAAGGAGCTTCTGCCACATGAATAACGGATAGTAACAGTGGCTTTAACATCAGCTGTTCCTCAGAGAATCGCTGGAATCTGTAATTCTTCCCTCTCTCCTTTTCAGGAAGGAAACCAGCTGCTGCTCTGGGTCATGCCGTGATGTTTATAGTAGCCTTCCCGAGAGTTAGCGGCTAGCGGCTAATAAATAGAAGTGTAAGTGATACAGAGTCTTCACGTTTTAAGAGATTTTCGCCTTAATGGATTGACCACCTGCAAAACCCATTACCAGAACGGCCTCAGTTTTCCCCTGTGAGCTTTAACAAAAACATCTCGCCGGTTTGTTTGGATGGGCTTGGCCTTGGGGGTCCGGGTTCGACCTCTTAGCTTGGCCTTAACCGTGCTAATCACTGCTAAGCACTGCAGCAATCTGATAGGACTGTGACCGTGCATACTTCATACACCTGAACCCGGTCTGGGGCCTGAGGGGTTAATCCGTCCCAGAGCTACGCTGGCTGCCTGGAACCTGGCTAAACTGAACAAGCTGTGTGCAGGGTGTTTAATCTGGGTTATACGTGCGTAATTTATTATGATGGATTACTTCTAACCTGCCACTCATCGAAGGAAGGAATTCTTGTGGATTATATATTTTGAATAGAATAGAATTCCAAATAGAATTAGTAGTTATTTTTAGTATTGATTATGATTAGAATTAGTAGCCATTGTTAGTATTGATTATGATTAGAATTAGTAGCTATTTTAGTGTCGATTATGATTAGAATTAGTAGCTATTTTTAGTATTGATTATGATTAGAATTAATAGCTATTTTTAGTATTGATTATGATTAGAATTAGTAGCTATTTTTAGTATTGATTATCATTAGAATTAATAGCTATTTTTAGTGTTGATTATGATTAGAATTAGTAGCTATTTTAGTATTGATTATGATTAGAATTAGTAGCTATTTTTAGTGTTGATTATGATTAGAATTAGTAGTCATTGTTAATATTGATTATGATTAGAATTAGTAGCTATTTTAGTATTGATCATGATTATAATTAGTAGCTATTTTTAGTGTTGATTATGATTAGAATTAGTAGCTATTTTTAGTATTGATTACAATTAGAATTAGTAGCTATTTTTAGTATTGATTATCATTAGAATTAATAGCTATTTTTAGTGTTGATTATGATTAGAATTAGTAGCTATTTTAGTATTGATTATGATTAGAATTAGTAGCTATTGTTAGTATTGATTATGATTAGAATTAGTAGTCATTGTTAGTATTGATTATGATTAGAATTAGTAGCTATTTTAGTATTGATTATGATTAGAATTAGTAGCTATTTTTAGTGTCGATTATGATTAGAATTAGTAGCTATTTTTAGTATTGATTATGATTAGAATTAATAGCTATTTTTAGTGTCGATTATGATCAGAATTAGTAGCTATTTTAGTATTGATTACAATTAGAATTAGTAGCTATTTTTAGTATTTAGTATGATTAGAATTAGTAGCTATTTTTAGCATTGATTATCATTAGAATTAGTAGCTATTTTTAGTATTGATTATGATTAGAATTAATAGCTATTTCTAATATTGATTACGATTAGAATTAGTATTGATTATGAGATAAAAGCTCATTTGTGAGGCTGAATATGTGTTTATGACATCATAAACCTTGGTGACCGTAACCATAACTGTAGTCAAAGTGGGCCATTTCTTTCCAGTGCAACATTTCACATCATCTGACCAAATAACTTTGTTAACATCTCAACAAATCATGTGCAGCAATTTTGAAACATAGATGGAATTCCTATTTAAAAGAACAGTTCACCGGAAAATCAGATTCACGGAAATTTCCCCTTTCCCTAAATGTAGTTGACTATAGTTTTGCCCTGGAGCTAAGAGGCTAACATAGCTGTCTAGTAGTATAAGTCTGCGTCACCCAAAATCCTTTTTGACATATACCTCTGTTACATTAATCGTATAGCTCAGCATGTGGCCATCATCAGATATGTCTTGGCTAAACAACTACGTTTTGGGGGTATGGAGAAAATTGTATACATGTCATTTCTTGGCCGATTTATTATTTTTATAGGTAATTGGAGTGTGTGAATTTGAAGCCTGGACCTGCCGAGGGGGCTCTGGTCAATTAAGGGTTAATTAACATTTCAGCATGGATTGTTTGAACAGGATTTTGTAGATGTCCTAGTGGGTTCAGCACAATGCCACATGAGCTGCTGTAGGTCCAAATGCTACAAACAACAGGCCAAATGGGAACGGGTAGCTGCAAATTGAGCATGTGTTATTTTGGAGTAATAGCAGAAACTGGAGGAGAGGTCCCGTGACAAAGCTGTCAAATAACAACCCATGAGAAAAATGAAGTGTTTTCTTTACCTGCTACTGACTTAAATAAGGCACATGCTAATTCACGGTTCATTTACTATGCAGCCTGCATATAATCATCTCCTCGGCCTGTTTTAACCTGCTGTGTGTGGGTCCACAGCTCAATTCCTCACTCTCATAACTACATCACTTTCTGTAACGTAGTGGGAAGTGAGGGAGACAAGGCCGCAGACAATGCCAGAGCGAGCAGTGAGATGGAAGTGCCATTATTAATAAAGCACCATGCCAGACGTCTCAGCATGAAGGTGTAGAGGTTCCTAATGGTGTCCTGTGATAATCCATCCCATGCAGCTTGAATATTCTCACACAGTTCCTGCAGATGGTGCGGTAGGGGTGGAGGTGGAGTGACACCAGGCCTTCTGGACATGTGACACATAACAACAAACTGTTCGTCTTGGCGCTGACCACGGAGCCTCCACATACGGATTCGTTGGTCGTCTCCACCAAGACAAAAGTCACTCGTCACTGAAGATGACCCACTGCCATTCTGAGTCACTCCATGACTAGGGTGGCAACACGTCCGGTTTTAGACCCGACAGTCTGGTTTTCCCACTCCCAGGCCGCCGTCCGGCGCAGTACCTGGACGGATGCCTGTTAGTCCTCTTTTCTGGATGAACTATTTAAAATGTTCACTCGTGAACAATGTCATGTGTGCCACTGGCTCATGTCTGTGTCAAAAGACATGCCTTGCTTTTCATTGGTTTACCAGTGTCATGTGACGTTGTGACTCGCCTAATGACTAACTGCAGGTCAGCCCTCTAAATGCTAGTCAGTTAGTAAGCTCCCGTCTGACTCACAAATGTCATCCATTCCACCCAATTAGGGGATCATGCCGACCCAACCCTCTGTGATATCCTCCTTTTGGGGCTATGAAAGTGGTGATCCTAACCATGACAGTCTGGCACGACACCATTGCAGTCTTTGGTGACGGTGACGTGGTGTTAAGTACAGTTGTTGTAACGGTCTGTGTGCATGTGGTCCTGCATTGTCCAGCCGTCTGCCAATGGTGCTGGCACTAACAGGATGACTCATGGAGGCATCACTTCTTCCTAAATGTCTGCAGTCGTGGCTGTTGGGTCAGTCAGGTACAGTGATAAGGCCCATCCTTGCTTAAGTCACATGCCCGTCCAGGCGTGAAACTTGAATCATTTGCGTATCTCACAGTGTCAAACCTGCCCACCAAGTTTCATTCCTGTCGGTTGATTCCTTCTGAGTATTTGTGCAACTATTGTTTTGATGAGTGTATGTACAACATACTGAAAGACTAGTTAGTATCAGTATTAAGTGTGCAACTGGGCCGCGCCCACAAACAGAAGTGCATGGCGAGGGAGCACATGAGGGAGGGCAGAAGAAAGACAGGGGCCTCACAGGACCCATTTGGTTGAAAACTGTTTAAGGTTTGGAAATGAAGAGTTCCAAATGTACAGCTGGATCTCCACCCATTCACACTGAAGTTCTAAGGAGTGTTTCAACCTGTACTGTACAGGGCAACCAATCAGAACAGAGCACATTTACGTATCAGCCTTAAAGGCACAGTAAGAAACACAGCCTAAACGATACAGAAATGGTCTTGTTAAAATTCATTATGGATGTTTATAACTCATGCAGATGTCACAACTGGCCAATAAAATGAGGGAAATGAAGAATACGGTCCATTTAAGATTAATAATTGAGGGACCGGTCTGCAGTTAAAGGGATTAAACTCCCAGAGAGGAGGGGCTCACCACTGAGACACGGCTGCACATCAGTGTGTGTCTTTAGAGTTAGTAGCCTGGAGGAAAGGAACATTGTTGCACCGCCGGCAAACAAAATCAAACAGAGAAGGAAAAACAAGACAGCGACAGCAGCACTGGCCTGATCTTTCCTTCCCCGAGATCACTGAGAAATAAGTGGCAGGGCTGTAGAGTCAGTAGACTCGGTGCTGATTTGTGTTGCAGAGGGACATGAAGGGACAGCTAACAAATCTGCTAGTGGATTAAAAGACATGGACAACTGACTCCTTATGTTTTAACCCTTTACTGCCAAAGCAGGGAGACAGATAATCACTACTTTAAGCCTGTTGAACTGAGCGTCTTCCTGACAATACACCCAGAGAATTTGGCAACAGCCTTTTAAGGAGTTCAGATGCATCAGGATGTAGAAACAGAACCTACTGCAACTGTGTGTTCTGTTACTGTGTAAATGCTTAGTCCACCAAACTGCCTACCAGTTTCTGCAGTAGATGTCATTGTGATGGTGGATTGGTGAACCAGACGCTCGCGGAGGTAAACTGCAACAAGATTTTAATGCGGGGTCGTGAGGGAGTCGATTCGGCAAATAAACAGAATTGCTGAACCAGAGCGACCAAAACAGACATGGGCAAGACGAGGTGTAAATCCAGATACAGGCTGGGGTCAAAACCAGGACAATAAGAAATCAGGCGATCAACCAAAAGGGAAAGGCAAAAGACGAAAACCAAAGGGCAGAAGAGGGTCATACCCAGCAATAGAAAACCGCTCAGTAAGCAACACTAGGGTCGGAAATACTTCACGAAGTGTTGTTGACAAGGACAGGTACATATACACAACAAGTAAATGGAAGACAGGTGAGGTTAATCAGAACTCTGTAGGGCGGGGAAGCTGTTCCTGATTGGTGGAGATAGCACTCGTGGTGTTGTAGTCAAGGAGCAGGGAATCATGGGGAGTGTAGTCACCGGACTCGGCGGAGGCAGAGGGAGAGTCCCGACGCGTGACAGTCATAGGCTGGTAGACATGCTTACATCATCTTTCTGCCAAAGGGGGAAAGCCAATGCCAATTACTGAACCCAGGGGTGTACTTAACTTATCAACAGACAAGATCACATCTGGCTTAATTAATTATCTTTAAATTAATGATTATGATTAATGATTAATGATTAAATTAATGTAAAATAACTTTACATTGTTTTGTGCTCTATTAAATAGCATTTAATTGTACATACTGTAGATCAAGTACGGATATGCTCACATACACTACCAGTCAAAAGTTTAAATACACCCAACTAAATGGATGTTGTTGGTGATCCTAAAGACTCTACAGGCTTACACTTAACAGCTCCAACTAGGGATGCACCGGAATGATATTTTTTGGCCGAAGCTGAAACCGAACACGTTCTTTTACTGACTTAAAACTATTTATTCAGCACTGAACTTTTTAACCCCAGACATTTTATCCCAGCAGACAGCTAATGATTAGAGCACCATCTGAGTATATCTCGGAGAAGACTGTCTTATTTAAACCTCAGATATCTGCTGTAGTTTACTGGCTGTTAATTGGAGTGTGCGGGACCATCATGTCCAGATCTAAAGAGCTCTCTGAAGCCTTCCGAAAGAGAATTGTACTGTAGATGTCTGTAAGTCTGGGAAAAGGTTTAAGAGGATATCCAAAATATTGGAAATCAATCCTTCCACTTTCTGGAAGACTATCTGAAAGTGGAAGAGATTTAAAACCAATGCCAGCATGTCCAGGCAGGGCTGCCCCAGTAAATTTAAACCAGGAACAGAACAGTAAGATGCTACCTGAAGTCTTTAAACCCCGCCCCAAAGATTTATCAGAGGATCTGCAGGTAGCTCACATCGCTGCTGATGTAAAAGTGTGTGCATCTGGCATTGGAATGAGACTGTAGAAATGTAACCAACGTGGGAGAACACCAGGACAAGACTGAAGTATGGTAATATTTAGTCAAGACTTGGATCGTTGGAACAGTGTGCTATAGACAGAAAAGTCAATGATAGAGCAGTACCAGAAGCCACCATGTTTGGTGAAAACCAAAGACCCCAGTTGATCAGAAGAACCTCATACACACTATGCTGGAAATCTTATGGTTTGGAGCCACTTTGCTGCCTGACTGTCAGGCCAAAAGACTCCAACCGACGTGTGCAGAACTAAAGTCAAGGTAGATTTATTAACAAGTAGTCACAATCAACCAAGCAGCAATACACAGTAACACGCAGGGAGAAAGCAAGAGCGAAGTTAGGAACAGGCACAGGTCGGAACCAGAGAAAGCAGTTAGCGGAAGCAAGAAGTTAGAGGGGCCAAGGCAAGAGGGATAGTCAGAAGACGAAAAGCGGATCAAAAGCCAAAGAGAGTCAGAACAAGAGCCAGAGGGAATAAGAGAAAAGAGGTAGTCGAGATCAAAAAGGGTCACACCCGGAAGTACACAGAAGAAAATAAACGCTCAGAATTGCAAACCAAAGTAGGCAAAGCTTCGCGAGGAGCACATGGAAACCAGGGGTTTAAATATAGACAGTGACTAGTGACAGCTGGGCTAAAACTCCGGAGACCCGGAACGGATCGTAGAATCGCATGTGAATGCGTCGTCATCGAGCGTAGGCCTCTGGGAAGTGGAGTCAGAGGGAGCGGAGGCGCTTAGGGGATTCGGAAGCGTGACACTGACCAACATACAGTCATCAACATAAATCAACAAAGAATTGTCTGCCGAGAAGCTGAAGCTGAAGAATTGGACATTCCAACAGGAAAATGATCCCAAACACTCAAACAAACCCTTCAAACAGTAGCTCAATATAAATGAATAGACCTAGTCAAAGCCCATATCTGAATCCCATTGAAATGCTGTGGGGGGATTTGAAACAGGCTGTATATGCAAGAAATTGAAGACATTGCACAGTTGAAAGGGTTCTACATGGAGGAGTGGGCTAAAATAGCTCCCAGTAGATGTCAGAAGCTGGTAGACCGTTTTAAGAAATGTCTGCCTGTTTCTTCCAAAGAGGTTGTAACAGTTACTGGATCCAGGGTTGTACTTAATCTTGGTTAATATATTGGGTTGCAAAGTCAAATTTACACAGTTTTTCATTATATTAAATAACATTTATCTGAACACACTGTTAACTGAACCTACATAAAAGCGCATAATACCTCCATAAGCACCAATAACAGCTGTGACTGGATTTGGCATGGACGGGACAAGTTTCTGGATGTAGGCCACATCAATGTTCAGATACTCTGGAATCAAAGAATTGCCCATTTGGGACAGATTTGGTGGATGCCTTCCCTGGCACAATTCTGAGGAGAATTCCCTGTAGACTGGGATTTTAGCCACTGCTGGTAGACCTGTATGACCGTGCGCTTCCATACACCTGCAGATTCAGCTACTTCCTTCACACTATGGTCTTTGGCACGCCCAAATGCAGTCACTCCTTTTAGCCAATCATTAACATCTGCTTTGGAGCCTTTTTCCACACATGGAACGAGACATTCACTGCACTGTAGCACCTCTTCCCAATCTATGGATCCCGTCACTCACACCCCGCAGGGATTTATAGCCCCTATAACTGTTTCATTGTACAGTGCTGTATGTGACATAACAACTGATGTGTCACCAACTGCTATTATGAGAAGCAAACATATTTATTGTCACTAAGCTGTAGTAGTAACTTAATGATATGAATTCAACTTAGAAAGTGATCAGTTATCACATGTAGTCATCCTACAATAAAGACATGATCTTATTTCTGTTATGTAGTGTAGAATATAGTATAGTATAGTGTAGCATGTTCTCCAGTTCCACATGTCAATCCATTTTCCTGTGGTTACCATGGACATGCATGTGCTGTAACTATTCCGGTGTCAGATTTTAACAACTTCATTGGGATAAAGCAAATCTCTCTGTATTGTCAATAGCACAATAGGTAATACAGGCCTAATTGACCTGCTTGCTTTTTCAGTTTCTCTTCACATCACACCCTTAGCCAGGCCTGGCCCCTAGAATTCAAGACGTTCACAGCTTGACCCTGATTAGGCGCTATTGTTTTCACAACTTGTTCCAACTATCGTTTATTTATCTTTACCTTCCCCCATCTCACCTACGGGGTGAAGGTCACAGGGAGGGCATCCATAGGCAAGGGTCAATGAAGCTGTGTTTAGAATGGCCCCGCTGTGGACACACATGAATGTGCAAGCATGCATTCAGCTGCACTCAGTGACCACACTGGACTATATTTTAGCAAGTAGAATTTTCTTATATCTGGTTGATATGTCTTAGAATCCACAGTTTAAGAATGTTGTAAACCGATTTTAAGATGATTTGACCTGTTTCCAGATATTTTTACTTGTTTAAGTGATTTTATTAAGCCAAATTTTCTCACTATACCAGCAGATCATATTGCTTATTTCAGGAAACATGTTTCAAAATTATAAATGTTAATATTATATGCTACAAATTATATGCTAATATAGTAAGACAATTTGGCTTAATGCAATCAATTTAAAACAAGTAATTGTGTGTCTGGAAATGAGTCAAATAATCGTAAAATTAGCCTACAATATTCTTAAAGTGAGAATTTTAAGAGGTGTCAACTAGATATAAGATACATAACTAGGTGCAGTGCAGGATCTGCAACACAGCTCATGAGATACAGTCCCTCTGAATACTTAAATCTGGATTTTATTCAGTTTCGACTATTCTGTTCATGTGGAAATAGTTCACAGTGGTAGGAACCAAAAAGGTCCAAAGCTTTTAATGCGTCTAAAAAGTACCTCACAGAAAGATATTACACAAAATGGTTACAAATAGGTCACCTAACGTGTTTTATGATCATTTTGAAAGTAAATTTTGGCCTGAAATATGTTTTATATATGTTTTACAGGGTGTTATAAGGTGACATAATCTGCAAAGATAAACACTATTCTATTATCAGCATTACACATAAAACCTGAGAGGACATTTTCTATAGTGAGTCAAAGCCTCGAAGCTGTAGACATCACAACCCCTCGCTCTTAACATTAATACTGGAAAGTACAATGCACCCGTTCACACCTGGAACCACCCTGAGTGACTTTGTTTACATCTGAGCAATTGAACTGTGCAGACATTCTGAGTCATTCAAGCATTCAAGACTAGGATGTCATCTTTGGGTGGGTATTTAGATCATGTGGGTGGGCAGCAATAAAAATGGATTTGTAAACAAGAGCCTAGTTCCCAGAATAGCGTCCTGTGACTAACAGATGCAATGGAACCTTTTATTATAATAATAATAATACTAATGCTAATAATACTAATACTAATACCAATACTACTACTACTACTACTACTAATAATAATAATAATAATAATAACAATAACAATAACAATAACAATAACAATAATAATAATACTGATTATTATTATTATTATTATTAGTAGTAGTAGTAGTAGTAGTAGTAGTATTGGTATTAGTATTATTATTATTATTTTCAACTGGTATGCACTTGTCACTTTAAAACAGCCTTAATGTTATTCCACCTGCACTACCGTTTATACTGGCACTGTCATATCCACTTTAATCCTACATCTTAATTCTGCTCGTGCACACGTCACTTTATCGTCCTTATTGTCTTCAGGGTCTTATTGTCTCATTTATGTTATACTCTGCCACAAGCATCTGACCAGTCCTGAGTAGACCATGCTCAGTCCTCTCCTACGAGATGACCACCAGAACAGACTGCAGACTGCTTAACTGCACAGACTGCTTAACTGCACAGACTGACCACCAGAACATTACAGACTGCTTAACTGCACAGACTGACCACCAGGACATTACAGACTGCTTAACAGCACAGACTGACCACCAGAACATTACAGACTGCTTAACTGCACAGACTGACCACCAGAATATTACAGACTGCTTAACTGCACAGACTGCTTTATCACTTCTATATAAGGACCAGTATGTTTCTGTTTACACTGCATATGTACGCTGTGTGTATGGTGCATGTAGACTTAATAAGGACACTTGAATCTATATTTGGCTGCTATTGCACAGTTCTGTCATTTGCACTAATACTGCATACCGTGCATGCTCCTATACCTTTCAGTGTTATATAGCATATATTGTAAATTTTCTTAATTTATATACGTACATGTATTTTTCTTCTCTCTAGTCTTTTTTTTCTTATTTAGTACTTAGTATTTATATTGTAGTTGTTTAGTACTTGTAGTCCGGGAGCGAGTGCAGAATAAGAATTTCATTGTGCAGTGCAACTGCTTTCTCTGGGCATCTGACAATAAGCACTTGAATCTTGAATCTTACGTCTGTCTATTTTATGTTTAGTGTTTATTACATTCAACATACTCTTGTTTTAGTTGTAAACTATTTATTGTTAAATGTTTATTTGCAGCACCTCAGGACGGAGAGTAACGCAATTTCAATCCTTATTATTATTATTATTAGTAGTAGTAGTAGTATTAGGATGAAGCTACAGTAACATGTAACTAGCATAAATGCTAATAGCAACAGCATTTCCCAGCTAGTTTGGAAAAAATGCACTTTCTGGTGATGTAATGTATGTGTCTCTTTTCTTGGAAGAGTAAATAATTCAGTAAACCTTCTGACTTCAGCTCTAAGTGTAGCTGAAGACTGAGGAGAACCCCCTCGAGTACCATTAGGTGGCTGTTTGTACCAATAATTGAACAGGAAACCATAAAACCTGGGACCTTTGGTGCTGGACCGATGGACAATGGAAAGAGTTCCAGTTTCTGGTTTTAGTACTTGGTGCCAAGACAAAACACCCCAGATGTTCTCTTAACTGGAAAACATAAAACATTGATATCTGCAGGAACTTTTGGCTGCTTGTTTTACACCAGTGCAACTTTCTGTTGCCTTTTGGGTAATCAGCTACAGTATATGGTAATACAGATGTCTCTGTGTCTGCATATAATGACTGAACTGTCCTCATGGCTAGTGATGGATTGAGTCATAGGAGCTGAATATGACCCTTATCACTGTACCTGAGGTACCATGGGCAGGTTGTCACACATCACATGTCCAGAAGGCCTGGTGTCACCACCCCTACCGCACAATCTGCAGCATCTGTGTGAGAATATTCAAGCTGCATGGGATGGATCACAGGACACCATTAGGAACCTCTACAACTCCATGCCGAGATGTGTGGTTTGTGGAGTTAGCACATACTGAGAGACACTACTTCTGTATGTGTGGCTTAATAAATATTGATCATATCAGTCTAAATTGATCATCTTTATCTTCCTTCCCAACAGCACTGCAATCCCACACCTCCTAATATAATAAAGGGTTTCACTAAGGTTAAAAGGAGTATATTATCACCTGGCACGCTCCTGCATGAAGTAAATTCTATTTAAGTTAGAAATGTTAAACTTTTACTGTGTCTGTTCTCTCTTTAAAGTCTATTACGGTGGAGGCTGATTGGTTTGAAGCCTGCAAATATTTTCAGAGTATATTTGGCCACGTAAAGCTAATAGAAGTCTATTTGGCGGTGACCGCTTCACAGCTCTCTCATCTGCGGGCACTCACCAGTTTCACCTGTTGCTCTAGAGATGATAATACTGGAGCGTGTGTGGGTGTGTGTGTGTTGGAGGGTGTGCATGTTTCAATATCTCAGCCGAGCTGGTCGGAAATGAACTCTCCTTATCAGTATGCAAGTGTGAAAGAGTCGGCGAGTCATTCCATTCTGCAGTGCAGTTCTACTATTCTGCATTGTCACCTAATGTCTATAATCATCATCTCTCTCTCTCTCTCGCTCTCTCTGGTCTCTGTAACTGATCCAGACAGCCTCGTACTAATCTAATCTCCAACATCGTTCAATTAACATGAAACCCAAATGCTGTACCAATCCAGGCTTAACCCCTTAAACTTTAAGGGGGTACCGCATGACTACATAGCTTACGTATTCAGTTTCAGATATTAGTTTCAGAGAGGTAGCCCAATATGTATTAGTAGTTACTGAATGTCTTAGGGTTGATGGCACAATAGCAAACCTAGGGTTTAACCCTGGAGGTTCGGGAACCAGCCTTGTGACACTAGAGTCGCCCGTTTGATTCTCCAACCCAACAGGCCACAACTGAACCATGCCTTGGCCTTGAGCAAGGCACCTAACCCCCAACTGCTCCCAGGGTGCCATGGATAGGGCTGCCCACTGCTCAGGGCAGGTGTTCTCACTGCTCCCTCGTGTGTGTGTGTCCACTAATGTGTGTATGTGGGTGTTTACTGGATGGGTTAAATTCCTGTGTGCATGAACAAATAGATGACTTTTCCAACAACTACTAAACTAATACAGCACAGTGCAAACGTCATGCGTCATTCATTTGATTTCCTTTCACACCAGGCACTGAGTTATTCGGTTTCCAGATAATATTTCTGATCAGATGAGATTAGATATAAGATAATCTGTTTACATGAATAAGAGGAAAGGCAAAGGAAAGTATGAGGACGAAAATCAGAGTTTCCAAAACTAGAGTCCCAAAATTATTAATGCAGAGAAAATGGACTCAAGGCAAAAGACAAAGTAGACCACCAAAACTGTCTCCATCAGATTAACTGTACTTGATGGAGCAATTTGAAAGATGACACAACCTGTGAAATTCATACTCCAAACAATACCCGGCAGCATAACACCACACATTCATTCCTTGCCAACAAACCCAAAATCCCCCCAAACCCAAAATCTTACCATTCTTTTATTCATTCATTCATTTATTTTCTAGACCACATATCCCTCTGACCCGCGGGTTGGGGGTGGGGGGTGTTGTTGCAGCAGTCATTGGGCAGAAGGAAGGAAACACCCTGGACAGGCCACCATCAAACGTTCAGCATCAAACGTGTCTCTAGTGGTGGAAAGCAGCACCAGTGTTAACTCTTGCTGGGCTTCTACTTATCACTGCCTCTGTTTGCTGCTGAACATGGTTTCTTGCTGAGAGTGGGTGCCACTGGTCGTTATAATGGTCACTTGCAAAACGCTTGAGCCGTCCTTTCATTGTCTACCTGTCCTTAAATGATCTAACCGGGGGCAGCACCTTCAACATCACTGATAAGAGATTGCCATTGGGATAGTGCTGCTACTTCTCATGTTGGACTGATTTGACTGTGGCTGGTTAGCATGCTAACGTTAGTGTATCTGTCTAACAGTACATAAACTTCTTTGACATACCATCAAAATGGTCGAAACACTATTTCCATCCATCCTTCAACTGGTAGCCCTTTTCGACCAAAAGAACCCTGGTTCTTGAACTGGTTTCGTTCAGGTTTTGTAGAGCCTTGATGCTGTCCATGGAACCAGTTTGCATTTGCACCAGCTTTTATTGACACAATGAATATCAACCAGTGATGCACAGCGCTCTGGCAGAGTGTATAGATTACCTGCGAGCCTTTGTGACATGCCCATGGATGTTGTCACGGTTTGTGCTGAAGAAGCTACTATTTTTTGGTTCTAGCTGGGAACAAACTTTTCGGGTTCTAAACCTGTTTATTTTTGGTGGAAATGCACCAAACAGTTCCAAATTAGGTGTGAACGGAACGGAACCCGGAAAAAGACAACCCAACACTGATATAAACTAGATATATATTACTCCACAGGTAAAGCTACCAACTCACTGGTAAGGAATGGAAGTCTGGACCCACCAACTGGTCAGTGAATGTTAAGAGGTGAAGGAGTTAAGCTGGGTTTGGTAAAGTGGTCCAACATATTTCCCTCACTCTGCACCTTGTGCGCCAGACCCATGACCAAACTGCCAACGCTCATAAACACTGACGCGTGTGAATTGGTGACGGCTGGCATGGCCGTGAGTGACGTGTGCCAGGCGCCGTCTCTCTGTCGGCTGTGGATGCGGGCGGCACTGGGGCAGTAATTAATGAGGAGCTGTTAAACAGTGATATGGAATCCCACATGGTAATTAGGAAGCAGCAGCATGGAGCCAGGCTGGGTAATTAGTCTGCCAGGGCCGGGGCCCGCCAGAGTCAGCTATCTGAAAGGACATTTCACTCTGTCAGTGCTGGCTAATGCACCAAATAAACACATCTATCATTCTGATTTATGTCACATTATGCAACAAGGCATTGCGTCTCGCGGTGCATTGTCCAGGCTTTGGTTACAGGATCATAATCTCATAATAATGATATTACAGTACATTATTTCATTACGTCTCAAGGCTGCTCCACAGGACCAGACACCTAGCAGTGGACAGAATCCCACTGGTAACTGTGATCCTCCATAAAAATCTATTTTAATCAATGACCAGGCTTAATCTGAGTGCAGTGAAATGGTCTTTCTGTCTCTCATTCTGGTTTTACTACCAAGGCCAATCGCTTATCTCAAAGGTCCTTCCATAACTTCATTTAATCAAGTGAGGCTTGTTTAATGACCACTTGGAAGGTCAAAGGATTCAGACAACACAGTGTAGACTAAGGTGAAAACCTGGGATATCGTGAGATTTGGTATCTGTTGCTGTTTAGAAATAAAGTTGGGAAGGTCTCAAAAATCATTATGTCTAGAGACGTATGCTGGGGTGAGTCAGGGCTGTGCTGCCCCAAAAGACATAATTCATATTTATATTAAATATTTTGGCAGTAAAAAAGACCCTTGGTGTCAGTAAAAAAAAAGACCCATAGCTACAGCCAAATAGCCAGACCCTAAACACACCCCTGGCCTAGCTCCAGTTCTGGAGAGAGAGACGGCAGCAATACAGTATGTCATACACTGATGGCTGATAAAGTGATGCACTTTTAAAAAATGGTATTTGTAGATGGCGTAGTAGCTACTTTCAGGTAACCAGATACCTACCATCACCTGGTAGTACGATTCCTGGTAGTCCTGTAGCCCCGCCCCTGCTTTTAATCCCCGGGTTGCTATGTGACTTAACCAGGTGTTTGTGGTGATGATGTGGACTCACTAGACACTTGGAAGCTTCTGGTGGCGGTCTCCACAGCGGTATTCTGTAAAACTAGGCCAGCAAGTGGTAGAACTAGTGAGCATCCCCCCCGTTGGCCAAACAAGACCAAAACAAGGCATTTGCCCGTGTACTCCACTGGCAGGTCTTTCGTAGGACTTGTGTTTCGTAGGACTGGTGTGTGTTAAATTCACAGTTTCCGGAGACAGTCCTTGTTTTTGTTGGGGGCATCTGGTCACCATAGTATAGACTTGCAGTAGGACTTGCTTAGACTTGCATTGTTGCAATGTGGTGCTGTTTTATTTCTAAAGCAACAACATGAATTTAAAACTGGGCTTAATGTAGCAAACTGCTCCAACTTTGCTAGCTTGCTAGTCAGGGAGCTAAAGGCTACACTGCTAGAAGCAACGATGAAAAGTGGACATTGCACCATGGCTGCTGCAAACCTGACACTCAAACCAAGACAAAGCAATTACAATTCATGTACCTTATGCTTCCATCACGCTTTAACTTCCCAGTGCATTACATAGCTTGCTAGTTAATTAGCTTACAGAGGCTAGCCAGGCTAAAGGCATGTTAAAAATACATAGTTCTGAACGTTGGACTTCAGTTCTCTGGCAACATGCAAATACACTGCTAGACCGACAGTGGTCCAGATGGCACCCAAGAGTAGTTCAGTCGTCAGAAGCTGACCATTAGTTAAGGGCTAGCGGACGGCTAACACACAGTAAGACGAGCTGCAGTCAAGCAAGTGGAGATAAGCGGTTGATGTTTCTAATAAAGTGGCCACGTAATAGGCATACTGCTGACATGTTGCAGTACCACACACCATTAAAACTTGGCAAAATGGTACAATAAAATGTATATATAGAATCAGGCCTTGAATTCCCCTGGTTGATTGAGGCACGGCCACTGGATTCATCTTTTAATTTCACTCCAAGTACAAAGGGGTTGCCGAAAAAGAACATTTTTCCTTCCCGGCGCTCCTGGAAGAATAAATTAGCAATAGATCGAGCGGTGTATTTGATTTGCTATGCTCAGCTTGCAATAAAAGAGGGGCTCCGAGAGTGGGCCATTAAGGTTTGCTTCATCAGAGGCGCCGCTCCAATACAGCCGCGTCCTTTCATTTTCCTCCATGCACAATCAGAGTCATTACTGCCTTCACTGCAACTTGGGCGTCAGCTGCGCTCTGATATGTCCCCCACCGAAAGTGATGAAGATGTCTCCTCTGTGGCTGCGGCAGCTCCCAGTTTGAGGCTTCTCGCTCTTGTGTTGTGTGTGAAAGCACAAGCGTACCAACGTGAGACAAATGCCCCAAACAACAGATTGTCAAGAGAGGACAAAAAATGAGTGGCACCCCGCCATTCCCCGCCTCGTTATCAGAAGAACACATGCTGTTTCAATTAGGACCCCATCTCTAATGAAGCCATGACGATGTCCAGAGATGGAAATGCCGTGTTGAACTGGGTTTAGAGAAACTTTAGGACAGGAAGTAATACTTAACCACAATTTATTGGTGATGTGGAACATTACCCAGTATACTTGAATAGACGATACACGTGATATCATGTCATGAGGCATTGTTATATGTCGTTGGAGTCTCAAGTCTCTGTGGTCTGAGTTGATTTTTGAGACTCTGGGGTCCAAGTTGAGTCACAAGTCTCTGGGTTCTGAATCTGAGTTGAGTCTTGAGACTCTGTGGTTCAAGTTGAGTCACAAGTCTCTAGGGTCTGAATCTGAGTTGAGACTCTAGGGTCCACACTGTGTCTTAAGTCTCTGGAGTCTGAGTTGAGTCTTGATACTCTGGGGTCTGAGTCTGAGTTGAGACCTGAGACTCTGGGGTCCAAGTTGAGTCTGAAATCTCTGAAGTCTGAGTCCAAGACAAGTCTCTGGTGTGTGAGCTGAGTCTTGAGTCTGAATGTGTCTCAACTCTTTGGGGTCTGACTCTGAGTTGACTCCGGCTCTGAATTGAGTCTTAAGACTCGGAGGTGCAAGTTGAGTCTCAAATCTCTGGGGTCTGAGTTGAGTCTTGTGACTGGGGTCAAAGTGGAGTCCTAAGTCTCTGGGGTCCATGTTGAGTCCTTGGTGTGTGATTGAGAGTTGAGTCCTAAGTCCAAGTCTCTCTTTAATCTCTGGGGTCCAAGTTTGAGTCAAGTCTCAAGTCTCTGGGATCTGAGTTTAATCTTGAGCCTCTGGGATCCAAGTCTGAGTCAAGACCGTGGGGTCTGAGTTGAGTTATGAGTCTCTCGGGCCTGAATTGAGTCCCTGGTATGAGAGTCCGAGTTGAGTTATGAGTCTCTTAGGAGTCATGAGTATCTGGCATGCGAGTTTGAGTATCAGCTGTGTGTATCTGAGTGAAATCTTGAGTCTCGAGGCCAAGGCCTTGTCTCTGCCCCTAAATTTGACCTTGTAAAAGCTGTGTTACCGTTGGTACTATTGTTAAAAATATTTTTTAGCTTCTTAAAATTGGTATTAGTAACAAAATATGCTTGTTGGTGTTTGCTGGAGTTCAGAGCTGAACACAATAAGCCATGAGTTGAGGACATCAGTTGGATGGTCACTGTTCAGTATGTAGGAAAGCGCTCTCTTTCCTCGGCAGTATTGTTTAATGGTGCAGACGATGATCTTTTTGCGAGCCGCTGTGGAGA
Organism: Semaprochilodus insignis; assembly: GCA_034552555.1. Taxonomy (NCBI): domain Eukaryota; kingdom Metazoa; phylum Chordata; class Actinopteri; order Characiformes; family Prochilodontidae; genus Semaprochilodus; species Semaprochilodus insignis. Next base: position 2,984,627 of record CM067498.1, read on the forward strand.
GTCCCCTGACTGAGCTATGAGCTGCACGGTCTGATAAATCTGTGCCTTTGTGAGTTAGATTAATGGAATATGAATTTTACTTTTCCTCAGTTTTCCAGTTGCGATACTCTCAAACACTTTCTGATTTTTGATTTTCCACATTCTCGAGTGACAGTAAAGACACAAATATACAATAACACATATGGAAGTAAACCACTGAATATACAGTCATATCATCAGTTCAGTCTTTATTATCTCCAGCCTGCTTTTGTTACAGAACGTTCTCCACACCTCCAGTTCAGTCTTAGAAGTTGGTTGTATTTTCTCCTTCACACGTTCCACACAATCCCAAACATATACCACATATAGTGGTGTTGATGTCTGGACTCTGGGGTGGTCAGTCCATAGTTCTGAGAACCCCAGCAGCTTCTTCTTCTTCTTCTTCTTCTTCTCCTTCTTATTC
>CM067498.1:2985568-3009161 GCA_034552555.1 Semaprochilodus insignis
CGCTGCCATTCTGAGTCACTCCATGACAGTCTGGCACGACACCATTGCAGTCTTTGGTGACGGTGACGTGGTGTTAAAGACAGTAGTCGTAACGGTCTGTGTGCATGTAGTCCTGCGTCGTGCAGCCGTCTGCCAATGGTGCTGCACTAATAGGATGACTCATGGAGGCATCACTGCTCGCTGAATGTCTGCAATCGTGGCTGTTGGGTCAGTCAGGTACAGTGATAAGGCCCGTCCTTGCTTACGTCACATGCACAGCTGAGCATGAAAATTGAATCATTAGCATGTCTCACCATGTCAAACCTACCCAAGTTTCATTCCTGCTGGTTTATTCCTTCTGGGTGCAGCTATTCTATTCAACTATTCTTTTGATGATGAGTGAGTGTATTTATGTTCTGTAGGATCCTGTCTTGCAGCATTGCATCCTTCAGACTCAGCTACTTCAGAGAATTCACATGGGGTATTACCCAGCATGCACTGCCCAAGTACAGCACACAGTCATTTGGAATCCCTGTGGCACTCAACAAATCCTTACTGCTTCCCACTGATCAAGAGGCTACATACAGTAAATACTCTATATGTGGTACATGCATTAGCGATATAGCACTGGTCTCAGCTGGTAACACTTTGCTTTGTTTCAGGAACAGTGAAAGAATTTAGCCACTGACACACATTTACAGCACTCCTCCAAGCACCCACCACGAATCACTGGTATTCTTCCAATATACGTCATCAGAAGCGAGTTTCCTGGCATTTAAACCCGGAAATCTGGCTTTGGAGACTTCTGTGGCAGCACCGTAGGAGATGACAGGAATGTTAAAGGGAATTCTGACCATTCAGATGTTGGTACCTTAAAACAGTGTACATGCCCAGTACTATAATATGACATAGAAGCCAAAATGGGAATGTTATTACAAGAAACATGACAAATAGGCAAAATTCATCTCTGCTAGTAGGCCATCAACGTTGCACTGTGATGATGTCATATGGCTGCACAGAAAATAAGACATGATAAGTCATGTTCTAGCTGAAGCTGGAAACACTGGTTGATATTTAAATGAGAGTTAAATGAGATGTTTAGCTCCCTGTTCCCTGCACAGTGGATGAGAGAAAGAGAGAGAGAACAAAGATGACAGCGTACAGTGTAGTAACAGGATTTTGTCTATTTTTAATAATAATAGTAATAATAATAATAATAATAATAATAATATGGTATTTCGCTTTCACTGTTTGTCCACCCTGGTCCTGGAGGCACCCTGTTCTGCCCATTTTAGTGCTTTCCCTGATTCCAACACACCTGATTCAGCTCATCAGCTCATGTACAAGCCTTTTCAGAGTTGCAGGAGGTGTGGTAAAGCGGAGAGACCACTGAACTGTGCAGGGCAGGGTGCCTCCAGGACCAGGGTGGAGCAATACTGGTTTATACAACACATTTGAATGAGATTGGACATGTACACCGTTTTGGGACCTGTATCTCTTAACAGCGAGGGTTCCCTTTAAATTAGAATTCCACCAATATTATGATATATGTATATACTGTTATACATATGCATGTGTATGTATGTTCCTACTTTTGACTGTGGCAGCATGTAGTTCATGAAGGAAGTCACGTTTTTGTGGCATTCTCTGGGCCCACTTATCCATGTGGAGGGTGCTCTCAACCAATTTGGCTATGAAGCCATCCTNAAGCCATCCTTGCAGATCAGGTACACCCATACATGCTGATCGCCATCCCTGGGGCGGATGGGATCTTCCAGCCAGGCAATGCCACATGTCACATGACTAGAAGTGTCCGACATTAGTTGTAAGAGCATGACCGAGACTTCCAAGTACTACCCTAGCCCCCTAATTACCAAGACTTGAACCCAACTGAGCATCTGTGGGACCACCTGGATCATCGTCTGGCTCCTCCCCCAGGCACCCACTAGCAGCTGTGGGACGCACTGCAGTCAGCATGGCCGCATGTTTTGCACAAATAAACTGCCAATTGAGGAACGCATATTCAGGACCCAAACAGCAATATGCACTGCGTATACAGTATGTTTCCAGTGTGATAGCGGCACCACTTGTTGCCCAATATCAGGACATATACCTCACATCAGTGGAGGGGCAAGTCGTACGTCGTCCAGCAGGTGGCAGCAGAAAGCAACTTCCATCCGGACCCGGAGGCAAGCGTGAAGTCGTTAACGTTTTGAGATAAAAGAGCAAAAATAAGATTTTCACCATATTTAAAATGTATTTCTGAAAGCTTTTGAATAAACAGCTCTTTGTATTTTGCAATGATGGCATCACAATGTAAGGCTCTGCGCCGTGTTTTGGTTCGCTCCGAGTCAATTTACGACGGACCCGCCCATTTCAGCTGGACGTCCAATCACAGTCGAGCTGAGGTGGCAGTTTGGCAACAGACCAATCATGCACGTCCAACTTCCACAATCGCAAGACCCTATTGGAGGGCGTGCTTGTCAGTCACGTCCAACCAGACTGACACGCTGGACGACCTGCTCGACTCTCAGGGCTTTCAAGACGTCTCCCCACTGGCAGCCTGAGGTACTCCTCCAGCTTTCCGAGGTCTTTCCATCCGCCTTTCTTCCAGCTCAGTTTAGCCGTACGCGCTTTGTCGTATAGCCGAGATATCTTTGGCGTCGGAGGGCCAAACGTAGGAGCGCTTTCGCGGTGTAGCGTTGGCGCTCGCGCAGAATTTACTGGGCAGTTTGCTAGCATGCTAGCTGGCTAGCTAGCTAGTTACTGTGGATGAGCGACTGGAGGTGTTTTAGGGCAGGAGCGGACGTTTTAGTTCATCCAAGTGGGTGTTTACTGTAATGCTCTCTGTTTTTTATTAGCTTCTCTTTTAAATTACACTGAATGTTTTGTGTTTTCCTCTTTGGCAGCTGCTGAGGGCTCTGTAGCGACAAAGCTAGGCTAGTTAGCTAGCCAGCTTGCTTGCTAGCTTGGACGCTGAGAGTTGATGTCTGAACAGCTTCAAAGATTAGCTATTTATTTTCCTGTCACCAAGCAAGTGTGTCTCTGATCTGGGCATTGACTGTTGTTACCTGTAGGCTCATAACAGATGAATGTCCTGTAATAACCGGAAGCAGAGCTCTTCTTGCTGATATTCAGCTCGCTGGTTTGCCAGCAGACCATAGCTAGTGTCTATAGCTGGGTATAAAGAGAGAAGGAAAGTGCTGGGCGAAGTTTAGGAGATGCTCTAAAGGGATTATGCCTGTATATAAGGGTCGTTAGGGGGGCCAGAGCTGCTGCTGCTGAGATTGTTGTTTAGGCCACGTCGCTGTGTGGTGGTGGTGGTGCATTTCATCCACTGACAGGCGTTGGATGAATGCAAACGAGGGGGGGAGAAAGCAGCAACGGCACTTGCCAACTGTGCGGAAGGAGAGGATATAACTACTGCTGTCAGGTCATGTTGACGTTGACCGAGTGGATCAGTTCAGGGGACACGTTCAGGAAGATGTGCGTGATCTAAACGACGGTTTCGCTTCAGCCACCGTGGCAGTAAAAAAGCTTGACAAGCCGGCGTGTATAAACTAGTTAAGACATCCGGGAGTCTATATATCTCTCTCTATCCTTTTCCTCCTCCTCCTCCTCCTCCTCCTCTCCACTCCTCCACCTCGCCATGGTCGGGTTCGGCGCCAACCGGCGCGGCGCCCGCCTGCCCTCCTTCGTCCCCATCGCGCTGATGGTGGTGATCGTCGTGCTGGCCTATAACTACTGGACGGTGTCGAACAAGCACGGGCGCCTGCTGGACGAGCTAGTCGAGGCGCAGACGCAAGTGAAGCGGACAGACGCGGCGCGGAGCCGCCTGGAGAAGCGCAACTCGGAGCTGATGCTGCAGGTGGACACGCACAGGAAGCAGATCGACCAGAAGGACGGAGATTACAGCGTGCTGGAGGGCAAGCTGCAGGCCCGGGACGCGCTGGTCAAGAAGTGCACCGATGAAAAGGTGAGGAGTATGGCTCAGTCATAGGCCACTGGAGAGTTGCCTGCTGTTGACGCCTTTCACTGGGGAGTTTCCTGCTTCTCCTCATTTACAGTGTAAGGGGTCAAAGTAGGTAGTGGATCTGGGGCAATATGGCAGACAAAGACAATTACAACTATTTACATACAGGTACAATGTTAATAGACAGTATTCATACAGGTACTTTGGTGAAATGAATGGATTGCATGAACTAATTTATCTATTTAACATGTTCATTCACTCTCAAAATAAATTCCATTGATTCCGTATACTTCCCAGAAGTCCTTGACATAAACCACACAACTACACGTTTACATAGTGTTGTTAGCCTCCTGCTCACTCAAGCCCATGGACCTGGCACGACATAGCCAGGCGAGAAATGTGTTCCTGTCTTGGAAATTCACACACTATTTCAGGTTTAAGGAGGAAACAGAAGAGAGTAACATCATTGTGCAGTGCAGCCTCTGTTTACCAGGTACTAACTTGCTAACTAACTAACAGCCTTCAAAAACTCCTGAAGAACCTTCTTAAAGTAAGTTATTTTGGTCTGGCTAAAGTCGTCTGAACCTTTTTGGTTAGCTTAGCTTGGCTATCCCAAATCTTTATGTAGTATTAGGTGGCTACCTACTTCCCCATTGGATTCCCAATCTCCTATATGCTAGCTAACGCTAGACAGCATGTCAGGTATCCTTAGTTAGCATAACGAAGGTTGTCAGTTTGTACTTTAACATTAGCTAACGTTAAGCTATGTGTTAGCTTTCTGTGGTATGCAGTTCCAAGTTTACAGACAAGATAAGCTACGAGATAGGCTGTCTGCTACTGGCGTTCATGTGCAAGGCTGCTCCGAAAAACAGCTTACGTGATTCAGTGTTTCTGCACGCTGTTTTAGCTATATGTGTGCCTGCTCCTGTTGAAATGTCCAGCCTAAGATACAGCGTGACCAGCATAACAGTTTCAGGCTTTACTTCGAACGGTCTAGTCTTTACTCCTTTACAGCAAACGCTGTATACGTTCAGGAAAGCTCTAACACCATTCCGCTAGTTGCCACAGGAGAAGAACACAAGTCAAGTAAGCAGGGTGTGATTATTTCCACCTTTATAATATTTTAAAATGCAAAACAATGTTGAAGTACTTAGAGTACGTTACTCACATTGAGTAATCTAATGGTATTACAAATGAAGTTACAAATGATGTTTTAGGGCATGTAGTTTTAACAGTAATGCTCCCAACACTGGCTATAAAGAGGGTTGGCTTTCCTTTAGTGTGCTATACGACTCCTCCCACACTTTCCACAGCCATTTTGGTTTCTGACAGAGGCTGAATAGATATACAGTACGAGAAAAATGTTGTGTGATAGGAAAACTGAAGTATGTAAAGCTATTCTAGTAGACCCCAATAATAAACTTATGAACGCTGAAAATGAGCAGAAGGTTGGGATACTGTAGTGTGTAACACCTCTGCTTTGATCCCATACCTGGGCAGGCTCCCTAGACTAAACCAGTAGATGTCCCTGGGCAAGACACCTAACACTACCTTCACCAACCAATTCAAGAAATGAACAAGTTGTAAGTCGCTTTAGATGAAAGCATCTGCCAAGTACCCTAAATGTGGACCCCCTTGAACACTGGCAGTATCAACGTGTCTAGAGTTTCAAGTTTCAGTGTTTGTCATTGGCACAACATGTCAGGACATTCATGCATTGTAATGCTTGTGGTGGGCGCAAGTACTCGCTCTACAGTAAGGTAGCATTAATATACCTAAAGTACGAATACGAAATACAAAATATACCATGTAAACAATACAAAAATATATAAACAAAATGTACTAAAGATCTGGAGGGTCTTATATAGGCAAGTTTTTACTATGTACAAATACATAGATTTTTTTTTTACGTAGTGTTTATATAAATGATGTAATAAGGAAATACTTTCTTATATATTCATCTATCCACTGTTGAAGCTCAGAGTGATATCCTTCACTCTGAGTGTATTTGCACAATGGGCAGGTCCGCCAACAATTGAGCTTACCAGTAAAACCTCATCTTGTAGCTCCTGGTTGCAATGTTTGTTTTTGTAATGGTCCTCATAGAAGTATTATCTCTTCCTGATTGAAGCCATCTACCCTTGAAGTATGGTGCAAGAGAGACAGGAAGGGCTGACTCTTAATGAATAACATGTGAATAGAGTAACTATGAATTTTGTACAGTGTGAATTTTAGTTGTTGTCCGCTTTTTCCCAGAGATATTTACAGATTAGCTGGAAGGGAGTTTGATTGCATCCAGATTTTTAATATTTGTCCACTCTTTGTCCACTCTTTACCTTCATTTTTGAAACCAATTTTAGGCTGAGGAACTTTAGTAGGAGAACTTGAAGAGTTTGGGGTGTGAAATAATAATAATAATAATAATAATACATGAATACTCCACAGCAGTGACTCTTAGTGGTGCCATAGAATGCCATATTCAGGATGTTAAATTGTTCTCTGATGTTCTATATAGAAGGTATGTGACTTTGGTCAGGGTGAAAATGCCCAGATGCGGTTCCACACACCCATTTACACCGTATAATTTGGCCCTAAAATGAAACGCGCTGTTTTCACTTTTTGGTGAAATATTTAGTATTGGTGAATATTTAGTAGCTACGCTAATGCTAGTTACTTAGAGTTTGCTACTAGCTAACAACACCCATAGTAGCTACTTGCTTTCGAGCTCAACATCAACATAAAGTAAATTAAAGTTGTTCCTCGCCATGAAACTCTCAGTTGTATTGCAGTTTCATCAACTTACCGACTTCACTTGTCAAATGGAAACCACCACACAGCATGGCTGCTACTTACAGGCTGCTGTTGGGGTTGTGGTGCTAATGGGGTTGTGGTGCTAAAGGTGGAACTGCTCCTCTCTTCTGTCTGTTCAGTGTCAGTGCTAGGTAAGGCTGCTCTGTATTGTGGAAGGTTTGAGAAACTGCCCAGAGTGAAATGTGCAGAGCAAACTAACAACTCTGAATTGAAGTTGTCGAGGATTTTGTTAAGTATGTGGGAGCTGAAGTCTTGACCTTTCTATTCAAAAACCTGTTTTGTGAATTTTCTGTTCCACCATAGATAGTGCCACAGTTCTGCTGACACCTGTACAAGCTGTAGCACTGGAATAGGAAGGCAGGTAGATCGGCCTGTTTTACTGCCCTCTTTTGCAGATGCAGGATTTGTAACTTTGAGGTTCCCTGTGACTGAACACTCCTTATTCAACCGTGTCAGTGTAAATACAGTCCATGGCACCTTTACAACCTTAAAAAACAACTATACTTCAATTGAAATCATTGGAATGTATATCTGATGTTTAAACATTAATGATTCTAGTATCTCTTGTTTTTTAGACATTTCTAAGACTTGTGAGTGTATATCAGCCATTCGCTCAGACACTGCATTGCTTTCGAGGGGTTTTGAGGGGCTTAGGAGAACCGTTATTTTCTTTGTTGATCCATACAGGCCGGTTTAATTTATGTAAACTTATGTCCCTTTGACGGTGACAGTGATTTATGATGCGTTAACCAGCAGCTGTGCTCATAGCACAGACCCCATGTGTTCACTGTCTTACCAAGCAGAAAAGCATTCAAGGCAGGAAGATGAACTACTTGATCTCATGCAGAATTGAAGGTCAGCAGCCAGTGACTGACCAGGTTTTTCAGGTTCCTCAAATTTGACTGCATTTCCCACATTCCGATTAGAGGAGCAATGAAGGCAGTTCATCTTGCTCACGTTTTTGTTCCACTCTGAGATTGCACTTGAACACCTTCTACCTGATACGTCATTCTTCTTTTGTTCCTGTTCTGCTATCTGTGTAGTTAGGCCTCCCCTGGAAAGGCAAGTGTATTGTTGGAATGAGTCTGTCATAACCACAGGAGTGCATTCAATCAGAGAGCCACTCTTTGCTGTGCTGGGAAGGCTGCTCAACTTTCCTGGAGTAATACTCCGGGCTAGGACTTTTTGGGGAAAATTCACTCCTGCTCAGGTTTTCATCAGTGGAATCATGGGAAACACTCATGGCGTTCTCTGTGTGTCTGTTTAATCCCACCTGTGCAGTCCGGTATAGGCTGTTCAGTGTTTAGATTCTGTAGTGTCCAGAATCGCCGTCATACTGGTAATGTAATATTACCAATATGTTATACACTACCAGTCAATTTGGACACACCCATCTAAATGGATGTTGGTGATCTTCAAGACTCTACAGTCTTACACTTAACAGCTCCAACTGATGAGAGTCTGAACCAGTACATATCCTGATATACCACATATACTCTTGATGTACCACAGTATGATATTTCTCCATATCTCCACCTCTAATATATATTTAGTAGTGTAAAACTTTGATCTCTTTTTCTGCACAGTGTAAAAGCTCTAGTTCTCCTTTCAGTTCAGTGAATATTGAATATACGTGATGGACAGACCAATAGAATTGCTCCAAACCTGCTTGGAAATAAACCTTGTTCTATCAGCCTCCACTGCAGGTTAAGAAAGCTGGTTTATCCTCCTGTAAAGTTCCATTTTGGAGGTTTTTAAGGTGGACTGCATAATTCCATGAGTTCATTTTGATGTCTTCACTTTGGTTCTACAGTAAAGCATTTAGATCTAGTAGTAAAAGTAGCGTAGCAATAAAACTGAATTCAGATTTGTGCCACACTCCGCCAGTTATAGCCACCCTGCTGAAAAGCAGCGCTGAGAATGTTCTCCTACTCCGTCATGCTTTGTGGCCGTGAGCCCCAGGCTTCCCTGTGGTTGTGCGACCCGGCTGAGACCTTGTTGTCAAGGCCCATCTGTGTAGTCAGGGCTGGGACAGCCAGAAAAGCCCCCAATGGTTTCCTGACCACTCAGGCTCTCCGGGACAGCCTGCTCTCCCTCTTTTGTTCTTGGGGTGTATTGATATGCGTCTTGGGCTGCCTCGGCGGTTTGGAGGACCACAGCTGAGGGGGAGTGTCCTTTCATAGGAATTGTATGCTTTCAGACCACGGATGTTTGCTCAAGGGATTGTGTGTGCTGTGTCATTAGCAAACTCTGCTGTGGCGTATCGGCCTGGCTGAGTTTTAAACATAGCCTTCTGTTTTAACCGGCGTCCTTCTCAGGCTCTGCGTTTGTTTTTTTAACCTACAAATTTGGAAATAAATAGCTTTAGCAAATGTTATAAGCGTTATAGCTGGGGTTGGGACACTGCTTAGTAAGGAAGACATGGTCTTGTTCCATAGCAGAGAATCGTCTGCATCTTGTCCCACTCCTAGACGGCTCTACAGAGCACTCTTGATGTGTGCCACGTCAGGCCATTTTATGCTTCATTTATTGTGGAGGAAGAAAACCACTAAAATGTTGCGTTGCCTAGACTGTGTTATTATAGGCAAGTTACATTTCTGCCTGTGGTGCTGTATACTTGGAGGTTTTTTTCCACCCGCATCAGTTTGGGCCATTTCTTTTGGTTCATTCATAATGAAACGTACGCACAATGTAAAGGGCAATAGGCATTTTCAATTTACGGCAAAAATGGAGATATTAGGTTTGTTCAGACAGCAGCTACACACACATGCACACGGGAAGGCTGTATGGTAGGTCTGTACGATATAGGACAAAATTGACATTTTGATATTTTTTATTTATTTATTTTTTTAAACTTCAATATTTGTTGCGATATGAAAAAAAATATAGACGAGATTTTCACCAGATGACTTAAACAGCATTATATAAAAACATTGTTCATTGTAAATTAATGGGGGGTTAAAATAATTTTTTTTTTACCAAGTGTGATCCATCTTTTCTGGAACTTTAAGGCTCTATAATCGGTTTCAGTGCACCAAACACAAAAGCAGGTTAGCACCATGACTACTCTTCTCTGTGTATCCGAGAAGCCTTAAATCTGAGTCAAGGAAGTCAAGTTTTTCATTTGTATCAAGCAGCAAAAATAGCTGTAGCATGACATGTTTTGTTTAATTTGGCTAACTTAGCATTGCACATCCTGCGATGTGAGTATTGCACATGTCCACATTGCGATGATGATGCTGAAATGATATATTGAGCAACCCTACTGTATGACCATAACACGGTCCCAGTACTGAGATACTCCTCCTGTATTTTAGGGGAGTCTTCTTGGGCTTCTTCCCTTTTTTCACATTAAACAGAGGCTTTGTTTTATCTCGCAGTTTGGTAAAAACATTCTTCCTGGGTTCCATTCTGACAGCAGAAGGTCCTTTTCTTTCTTTGATTTCTGAACAAAAACAACAGAAAGCAAGCAAAGCCATTTAGCTCAATTAATTCAGACAAGTGTGATATAGACAAACACATTACCTAACATATCAACATCCTAAGAAAACCCCTGAAATACCTACAGCATAACACGTTGTCCATCAAACACACGACATGGGGCTGAACAACAAGAGTTACAGTTTTATTATATACCTCATTATTCAGCAGTAGCCACGTTTACACGCAATCTGATAATCCGTTAATAATCCGACTCGTAGCTTAATCAGAATAGAATAAGTTCCTGTGTACACTTCAGTTGGAACAGATTAGTCTGATTGAGACTGTTCCAAATCCAATCTTCATTCCATTAAACAAGATGGGTCGGCCTTTCTCACCCCAAAGCCCGTCTGATAATGACTACAAAGCATAGTGGCCCACCAGAAAACTTAAATCAACTTTTATAACTATAACTTCTCCAAGAACAAGGGAGCTGTGAAAGTGCCCTAAGTAACCTCCCCATCAGTGGCTATCCAGCAGCTATGTTGTCTCCAACTGAAGATGTTTAATTACCTTGCTACTGTGATGTGTTTAGTAGTACATGTGTGCATTAATACACATACGTTTATATTAATGTACTTAATGTAACACTAATATGGTTATATATGACGTTTCCAGCCCTCTACAAACTACTGCCTCCAGTTGGGTACAGACCCACAGACCTCAAGAGGGTGCTTCATGGCTCAGTGATGGTCTGAAGAAACCCTTCTGTAAATAACGTGTTAAATAGAGAAATAATAGCCATGTAAATATGTCTGTATCTGATTACATACCCAGCCGGAAAGTTAATTTGCATTAAAGCAGAAGTTTTAAACGTTCGACATGATAGGACCCAGAAACTGGACTGCAGAGGAGACGAAGTTTATGCCTCAAACTTTTAAAAGACCTTAAAGAGTTAGCAGGTTGGACGGCAGTAGGGCTCTCAATAACGAGCTGTTCAGACAAGTATTTGAGCAAATGATTCGGGGTGGCATCATAGACACCTAAGTTTCTGATCATAATCGAAATGAATTCAGTTGGTTTGAACTTTTCATGCAAAAAATAGCCAGTATCTCAAAATTTCAATAGGGGAATGTTATGGAAATGAAACTGCAAGGATATGCTGGCCTTTTTGGGAGGGGGTTGGGGGTTATTAAGTTGTTTTTTGTATGCACCATTTGTAGTAAGAAAAATATGAAATTGTGAAATTTGTGAAATGTGAAATTTTCCCCTTTCATTTAACCACCAGTGTTCTCACAAGAATATAGATGTAGATCATTGGAGTCACGGAAACACCTGAACACTCTCTTTTTTTTTGTTAGTTTTTAAATAAGGACAGGGCGTCTGTGTGTCAACAGCAAACCCTTCTAGTTTTAGGGTAAATGACTCATATGACCTGAATTACCTTATTTCTAAATGATCACAGGCTATTGAGCTGTTCAGCTAGTTAATCTTTAGGAGTGAAAGGCTAATAGGAAGCGGTTTTATAGTCACAGCAGGTGTTACAGTAAGCCTCTGAAATCAGAAGAGTCAACAAAGGATTATTCATCTTGTTGAATGGTCGTCGTTTAAAAGAGAGACTGCTTTATGCCGAGAGGCCTTGTGCAAGGACCTCTGTGCTTTAGTTTGACCGGCTGTAATGTAATGAAACGGCAGTAAAAGCCTTGGAGATTACAATCCTGCGGTTCCGGGTGTTCAGTAAAAAGAAACAGAGGCAGGTTTGGGATTTCTGCAGTGGAGAGAAAAGCCTGTCAACTTGTTGGGAATATCACTGCCCATTCACATAACACACCTCTGAAATAAGAAGTGTGACTGTTTAAAGCTGAGCCAATGTAAAGTGAAGCATGGTGCAAAGAGAGATGAAATGTGCAACCGCAGAGATGGTGTATACAGTCATGGCCGAAAGTGTTGGCACCCCTGACATTTTCCCTGAAAATTAAGTATTTCTCCCAGACTATTATTGCAGTTACACATGTTTTGTTATACACATCTTTATTGCCTTTGTGTTTATTGGAATAACACAAAAAACAGAGGGGAAAAAAGGCAATTTGGACAGTTTCACACAAAACTCCAAAAATGGGCCAGACTAAATTGTTGGCACCTTTTCAAGATTGTGGGTAAATAACTTTGTTTCAAGCATGTGATGCCCGTTCAAACTCACGTGTGGCAAGTGACAGATGTGGGCAATATAAAAATCACACCTGAAACCAGATAAAAAGGAGAGAAGTTGACTCAGTCTTTGCATTGTATGTCTGTGTGTGCCACACTAAGCATGGAGAACAGAAGGAGGAGAGGAGAACTGTCTGAGGACGTAAGAACCAAAATTGTGGAAACATATCAACAATCTCAAGGTTACAAGTCCATCTCTGGAGATCTTGATGTTCCTTTGTCCATGATTCACAACATAATCAAGAAGTTTACAACCCATGGCACTGTAGCTAATCTCCCTGGACGTGGACGGAAGAGAAAAATTGTGAAAGGTTGCACCGCAGGATAGTCCAGATGGTGGATAAGCAGCCCCAATCGAGTTCCAAAGAAATTCAAGCTGTCCTGCAGACACTGCAGACGCTATGGCAGGAGACCCAGGAGGACCCCACTGCTGACACAGAGACATAAAAAAGCTAGACTGCAGTTTGCCAAAATGTACATGAGTAAGCCAAAATCCTTCTGGGAAATCTTGTGGACAGATGAGACCAAGATGGAGCTTTTTGGTAAATCATTCTACTGTTTACCGAAAATGGAATGAGGCCTACAAAAAAAAGCACACAGTACCTACAGTCCAATATGGTGGAGGTTCAAAGATGTTTTGGCGTTGTTTTGCTGCCTCTGGCACTGGGTGCCTTGACTCTGTGCAAGGCATCATGAAATCTGGGTTTGCGCCCTAGGTCATGGATCTTCCAGCAGAACAATGACCCCAAACGTACTTCAGAAAGCACCCAGAAATGGATGGAAACAAAGTGCTGGAGAGTTCTGAAGTGGCCAGCAATGGGTCCAGATCTAAATCCTATTGAACACCTGTGGAGAGATCATAAAATTGCTGTTGGGAGAAGAACCCTTCAAATATGAGAGACCTGGAGCAGTTTGCAAAAGAAGAGTGGTCCAAAATTCCAGTTGAGAGGTGTAAGAAGCTTGTTGACGGTTATAGGAAGCGACTGATTTCAGTTATTTTTTTCCAGAGGGTGTGCAAACAAATATTAAATTGAGGGTGCCAATAATTTTGTCCGGCCCATTTTTGCGTTTTGAGTTTTGCGTGAAATTATATCATTTTTGGCTTTTTTTTTTTTTTTCCTCTGTTTTTTGTGTTGTTCCAATACACACACAAAGGAAATAAACATGTGTAATTGCAATAAATGTCTGGGGGAGAGATACTTCAGGGGTGCCAACACTTTCCATGACTGTGAGCTTATTTTAGCTTCTAAGTTTGATTTGACTTGTCATATATACTGCTGTCTGTAACACTATGGTGTTTAGGCCTTCAGCGATTAAACGACTTGATTGGCTAAAATCGGCTACAGAATTAGTTGGCAACTTATTTCATAGTCGATTAATTGGTGCCGTCAGTAAAGACCTGCGATAGTAGAATTTGGTTGTACTAGAGTGTAGACAGACAGCAGAATGCACAAAGCACTTTTTTAAAAACTTTAAACCTAAAATTTGGATTGATTTATATATATTTTTTATGTACTCGATTAAGGGGAAAACAGGTTTAGTTTAGTCACATTTTATCGCTGCTACTTTGCACATCCTTGCCTTTTTAAATATTTTTTTTTTTTTTTTTTTTTTTACAGAAACGGATTTATGTATATATCTTTTGTCTTAGCAGGAAAGTTAATTGAAACAGTGAATGGTTGAATAATGTCCTCATCTTTATTGTCTTCATTGTTAGTTAGCGAATGTGTAAAACAACCTCAGGCTGAATTTAGTTTAGTAATTTAGTTATTGAGTGATTCATAATCTGAATAATCGATTATTCGTGTCAGCGATCTTCTATCTAAATAGTTATTTGTTGCAGTTCTGATGGTGTACAGATATGCAGATGAACACTTGAGACTTCTTGTTATGCAGCTTGTAACTTTCACTTCTACAATTTTTGGAGAACTTGTATTAAAATGGTTGGTTGGAGAATGGTTTGCATGGTTGATTGTCAGTCAGCCAGTAAGTGGTTATTAGGGTTGTCATGGTTAATGTATTGTTTTCTCTGATGTGTAAATCTGTCCATATTAACAGTCAGATTCAGTCAGTGACCAAATTGGGCATTTGTTACAAAGACAGTATTGACAGTATGTGTTAGCTTTTGTCATATCAGGGTATTCTGGTCTGTGGTAAATGTAGATTTTAGAGTGGTACTATGACAAAGTGAGACAAAATATACTTGAGCTGCTGTTAATATACTTTGGGGCACCATGCACTAACCTTCTCATCATTATATTCAGCTTATTAGTAAGGCAATAAGTTTCACAATACAAGCATTATGAATTGCCTTGAGTCTATGACAAAACACACGTGATATGCAGGAGGCTTTTTTGGTCATTGTTTACTTTAATATGTATTTTAAAACCACAGTAATAGTTCTGTATAAAGAAGGTTTGGGGAGTGAAAATGAGTTTTTAGTACTTTAAAATACCAGCGTGAATATATTAATAATGCTTCTAAGAACTAATTGAGTGCCCAGGTCGTGTTTGATGTTGGGTGCGTAACACGTAATCAAAATGCTTAGTGGCTAAACGCTAACCACAGCTAGCTAAAGAAAAATAATAAACTTCATTAAAACTGCAAGCTCAGCTGGAGCTGTGTCAGTATTGGTCCTGATTCTGGCTGTATTGCTCTCACTGATGTGGATACGGGTACCATAAAGCAATTACTGTAGCAGGTGATGTACTTTTAGGAAGTCTTACTAAGCTGTTTTCATCAGTATGTGACAAAAACACCAGATGCAGCATCATACACACAGACCCGGTTTTCCTTTCCTACGTCTGTACATTAACTCGTGTTTTTCTCTTTTCTTTTCCTTCATAACAAACTGATTTTCTGTGAAGCTGCTTTGAGACAACGTTGGTTGTAAAAAGTGCTATACCAATAAATATTGATTGATTGATTGATTGGTGTGTGTGTGTGTGTGTGTGTGTGTGTATATATATATATATATATATGTATGTATGTATGTATGTATGTATGTATATGTGTGTATTTATATGTATGTCTATGCATGTGGTGACCCAACCCTACTGCTAAAGCTCAGTTAGGAAAAATAGGTATATAATACGGACACTAAGATGCCCAAATCCTATCCTGGCTCGGCTCTAACCCACTTGATTCAGTTAAGAAAGCTTTCCAGGAGCATCTGAACATTAGCTCCGGGTGTCTTGGAACGAAATTCTCCGGACTGATAGATCACCATGACCAGGCACCGTGTTGGGTTTAGAGTGCTCAGTATGGTAAATACAATTTGTCAAACAGCAGATCCTATCCAGAGCTTCACCTTGACCGGGAGTGTCTCCCTCCTACACTGCAGCAGATTGGCGGGTGCAGATCATGCCTTCAGGAAGTCGTGGACTCATTAAATTAACGGCATATCCTTTCCGTGTACTTTCTACTGCCTGACTGCAGTTAACTTCCCCGTGTCCAGCTCACCTGTTTCTCTCCTTGATGTGTCTAGTTTCACGTGGCTGTAGCTGTGTTGTAGTTTTGCTGTGCTTGGCAAGAAATGTCAGGACAAAGTGATGTCATGGAGATAGCTGAGGGCAGAGCTAAGCCTCAAGCTGGGCCCAGTCCCTCGTCTCGTCGTCTGCCAGCTGTGGCTTACTCTGTCCACGTGGGGAGGGGAGCTCAGACAAAAGAAAGCAAACTACCGACCCAGACGTGGCTGCTGATTGGCTTTGTGTCTTGTCTCTGTGCATGGGGAGCGCCACCGTGCCATAGCTCTATCACAGCTCTTCGTTTTGAGGGTTTGTGCCTGAATGCATGGTGGGAATAACTGGGTTGATCCACTGTCCATAATGCTGCAGGTTAGAATGGACGAGATCCAGTCTAGAGCTTATTATTGTGTTCATGAGAGTGTCTACTCCAGACTTCCACCCTGTTTAAGAGGCAGTCCGCTGTGGTGATGTTATAATCACACACAGATACATGGCTGTGTTTTATACCTCTGAACAGATTAATAGCTCTCCCCCAGATAGCTGGTCATAAAGCTGCAAATCCTCTGTTGGGGCAGTAAAGTGCTGGAGTATATCTAGGCAGCAGTGCACTATGATCGGCACCTCCCCAAGCGGAGCATCAGACACCCCCTACTGTAGCACACTATATGGATCCGTTTCTATCTGTATATTCAACGTGACTTAATTATTGTGTAATATTTGCTGCTGCACCTCATCACCTGTGTACCTCTTGTACTGACTGCCAACACCACTGTAATTATAGCTGATATAAGAGAACAGTAACTGTGCAATATCTGTACAATATCCGTGCAATATTTTTCAGTAACTGTGCATATATATATATATATATATATATATATATATATATATATATATATACACACACACACACACATATATTTTATATATATATAATGTATGTATATATGTGTGTGTATGTGTATATGTGTATATATATGTGTATGCAATTGCATGTCAACTTGTATAGTTTCTTATTGTAAAAACAGTAGAGATTTATTTCTTTATTATTTTGTATGTCTTGCACTTTAGTCTACCTCTATCTCTGTATCCGTTTGCTGTGTATTATGCTGTAACGATGCAGATTTCCCCAGAAGGGGTAATAAAAGGTTTATCCTAATTCAATTCAATTCAGCTTTGTCATTATACCAATACAGGGTTGTACAGTACAACGGCACACAGTCAGGCTCCTTCTCCAGTGGGGTTATAAGAATATATGTGTATATATAAATGGTGTAGTGCAAAGACAAAAACAATGTGTGTAAACAGTACAGTAGGACATGTGCAAAGTGTAGAGCAGTATCTGTGTATCAGAATGTAGAGTACTAGTGTACATGTATAGTGTGTTGAGGTAGCAAGTGTGCGGTTAAGTATGTGGTTGTAAACAGTATAGATCTATAAAGTGTACAGTGCAGGTAGGAGAATAGCAGCTCAATGTTCAGTATATAGATAATAAATTTAGATAAATAAATACACAGCTGAGATGTTCAGGTATACAGGTTAAAGTGCAGTGCAATAGCCCTGTGAGGTGGTGGAGCACACTGTGTGTGCTGGGGTGATCCGGGCTAGATCAGTAACAGTCTTTAGTGTTGTAGTCATGTTCTGGTAGTAACGGGATACAGTCAAATTGCCATGTAACTGGAGGATTCTGTAGACACAAAGACTGTATAATGCTTAGTAAATGACCGGTGTTTCAACAGATGATCTGAGACCACACGTCTAACTCCTACCGCCTTCTTCTCCTGTTTCACAGATAAAGCTGCAGAGTGACGTCACAGCCCAAATGTCAGAAATTCACAGGCTGAAAGGTAAGTTGGCCACAAGAGGGTGCTGTTTCCTAACTGTGCTGCACTCTTACACTGCCATCACTACTTCCTTAATGTGCTTCACTTCTATGTACAGAGACCAAACACTGTCAATTAGTGCCGATGTTTAAATCTGAGCATAAGCCTGATTATACAAGGTATGCGCAGACATTTTGCTCACGTGGTGTGTGCTTGTATATACAGAGCAGGTGAAAGAGCTGAGGCAGGAAATTATGAGGCAAGAGGACCAGCTGAGGGAGGTAAAGAAGAACACCACCAATCTGGAGAGGAAGCTGGAATACGAGAGGTGAGACTGAGGTCATTGCAGACTCCTGGAAAGATTCATAATTGCTCATTAATTAATCACACATTATCCTGTTTTGAGGAGCAGAGCAAGAAATGTACTGGGTGCTGTACAATAAGCAGACATAGGCCCAATCTCATTTCACCCCTAACACTACCCCTCCGTTCATGTCCGGGGGTTGGGTTGTCCCAATTATTGTTGATATGGAGGGGTAGGGCGAAGTGTTAGGGCTACATGGCCCTTCAAACTGAGATTTTTTTTTTGAGTCACACTGTAAACACTGTAAAAGCGTTTTATGGTAATTTTCTTCATAACACGTGATAAAATTCGCTGTTAATACGCTGATGTCTCGACGCTACCTAGCAAAATTTCCCGTTCCACCTTAATGGTGCAGCAGTTACGTTCTGGAACCTGAGCTTGCTGCACCATTTAAGGAGGAACGGGGAAATTCGATCATGAAGCTGGTGATTAAAAAGCTCAGTTCAGCTTCATATCACCGAAGACTTGGTGGCGATAGTAAATAATGGTCATCCGCCTCTTTGAGGTCATATGATGCCCTAAATGTATTTGAGCAGTGAGGAGCTGAACTTCACCCTCCTCTGCTGTCACTGCAGACCGGCAGGGTCGCCTACAGAACACCGCTAGCAGCCTGTTAATGAAGTCAGGTAGTTTTTTTTGTTTGTGCTCGTTTATTGGGTGACTTGTTAGACTGATTGATGTGTAAAACTGAAGTCCATGCTTTTGCATCTGTTTACATAGAAGCCGCTGACAACAACTGATGACGTATCTGGTTCTTGAAGGGTTGTCCTATTTAATAGGGGGAAGTTTTCAACCACTGCCCCTTCTAACTTAATTTTAAAAGGGAGGGTTACACTCGAAAACAACCGGTAGGGGTAAAAATAAGAAACAGGATTGGGCCTAAAAGATATTCAGAGCTTTAAAACTTGGAAAATGTGCTGATTGAAAATATGGTTTGCCGTGCCTGGATTGTTGGTTTAAGGTAGTTCTTTGCCATTTCTGTAGGTGCTACCGTTTCAGCACCGTCATCTTATATCCCATCTTCCTGCTTTGAGTGTATCTGCTTATCTGTGTATATGTTTGTGCTGTAGCCTGCAGTGTGGGCGACAGATAGCACAGCTCAAAGATGAGTATGAGGAAAGCAAGAAGACGTTGGAGCAGGAAGCTGCTAAACTACGACAGGTATAAGCATCTGATTCGTCATAGGCGCACACCCCACTCTCTCTTCTCTCCCCTTCCTTTTTCCTTAATTGTTCATTTGTCTGGCTCGTCAGAGCGCGTTGGACACTCGTAATGCTGGTGCAGTGGCTGGTCAGGCAGAGGGAGGTACGGAGGTAGAAGCTGCAGGAGAACGCCACACAGAGGCCACACGACAGCACGACAGCCCGGATCTGAAAGGTAGCTGCAGTATAGACGTTCGCCGAATTTGGGGGCAGTAGCAGTGCACTGGGAGCAGGGACTATGCTCTACTCCAAGGACTCTCATCTCTCTCTTTTTGTCTATTGCAGAGGAAATGGTTAAGCCCGGAAGCGATGCTGGCATGCCTGGCATTGAGGACAGTGAAGTGGGAAAGATGGATGATGTGCACTTTGGTGAGCACCTTTAAGATAGTAGAGCATGAGGGAATGGGTCATAAACATGTCGTCATGTCTGTGATGACAGGAATGTGTTGATAATCACAGCACAACACTGTGATCAAAAGTCAGATGAAGAAGCCATGAATATTTTATCAAATGTCCTTTATTATTAATAACTCCTTCCGCCAAAAAGGCAGTAGAACTTTTGCATTACAGATAGAACTGTAAAACAATATCAGCGATGTCAGGTTTGACTTCAGGTCAACCTGAATGTAATTTTGTTCCGGTCAGTCTGTAAAGCATTTCAAATGGCCTAACTAGTACTTACTGCTAGCCAACTATTGGTTATCAAACAGAAGGCAGCTTTAATGTGACTCTTACCTTATTATTATCTTGTTATTGCACAAGAGAAATGAGTTGGGTGATGTACGACACTCTGGCCCTGTGCTTGGGGGAGACGAGGCTGTATTCCCCATCTAGAAAGTATCCGTGGGCTGAACGACTGCCATCTGTTTCTCTCTGTAAGAGTCTCCTGAACATGCAGCAGTGATAGTCATTCATTTTCCTGCAGCTCTGAAAAAGCCAGCCATCACCCAAAAGCATGTGGAGCCTGCAGAGGCAGCCGTTCTGCAGAAGGAGGAACGAGCTGATGCTGGAGCGGGGGCCGGGGCCGGGGCTGGAGTCGGAGTCGGAGCTGGAGCCAGAGCAGGTGCATTAGCTGGGGACAGTGTAGCTCACAATTTCCCTCTGGACCGCCCAGACCTTCCCCAGGATGGAGGCGCAGGCCAGGGTATAGGGAACCACGTGGCCCCCATCCAGCAGCAGGTGCCCCAGCCAGTGGTGGATAAGCCTGTGCTGTTTGACGAGGATGACAAGGCAGCCGTCCAAGCAGACGAATTTGGGGAACACCGTCGGCAACTGAGAGGTGAGAAATCAAACCTCTGTTCCAAAACAAACAAGAGCAGATCTGCACACGTGTCCAAACACCACTGATCCTTTGTGTTGTACTGCTAGTTTTCTCTCACTGCCGGTAAGAGTTTCTGCTAACCTGCTGTTCAAGGCTTCCTTAACGTTTCCTTTGTTTATCTTAAAATACACAAGGGAAACACATCCAGTGTCTTTCATGTCAAGTAATATGACTTTATTAAAGCAGTTGTTTTCTGTCTGAAAGTATGAAAAAGAACTGTTTAAAGACATGAGGGCATTTTCTTGTGGCTCTTTATGGTGGAGGACGTTAACTTTTGGTTAGCTGAGTTGTTTAGTCCTCTGGCACGTAGCATGTTGTTTGAAACTGTTTGTAGACAGAGCTGTGTGTAGAGGCTAGCATGGACCAAGCCTACAGTGCAAGTCCCCGAAGAATGGGAGTCCCATAATCGCACAGTGTTTGCGAGCTTTGAGTATGTTCAACTTCAGCTCAACCAGCCCAAAAAACTTGGAACAATTAGAAATTCTAACCATTTGAATTTGATTTCTACAGTCAGAAGAAGACAAAAGTGGTCAAAATTCCATTCTATTCCTTTCAAGGTAACTAATGTAGTTAGCATGGCAAACTAATGTAGGTCATTAACTAATGCAAGCCCTGGGATAGGCTCCGGGGGGGACAAGCTGTTTACATGGTGTATGGATAGTTGGATGATACATGAGAGGAGAGATCTGATTCCTGTCATCAACATTGTGAACAATTATGACTCTCTTTCAGTTTCACTTGGTCTACAACCCAACATTTGTCATATTAAACCACTCTGAAAAGCCCTTTAATTGTGCAGAAATGTGTGCGACAGTCGGTGAAGTTCCTCTTCAATAATCAGATCTGCACAAATATGTGCAGTGCTTGAGGTCCCCGGGGCCTGTGAAACCCTGGTGCGACCACTGTGTTGATTATGTTCTGTGAATGTGTCCCTATATAGGTCCTGATGGCCAGCGAGGCCAGGGAGCACTGCCTCCTCCACCAAACCCTGCACAAGTCCTGCCCAACCCCATTGAGCCCCATCTCAACCGAGACCCTGCTGTACCCCTCCGACACCGGCAGAGTGAGTACGGGTCAGAGGGGATGGATGTGCATTAGTCTGTGTCTGTGTGCGAGCGTATGTGGGCTTTTGTCCAGGCCAAACCATAAAAACATGCAATCCAATCATGCTAAACTGGTCTAATAGGTCTATAGGGCCCTTATTTATCAGCTGTTGCCTGTGAGGGCTGATCTGGAATCAGCCACATCTAATCCGAGAAGTTATGTTCCTAAGAACATAACAGGCAGGAGCTGATCTTAAAGCAGTACTGCGCTTACTTTCCCTTGTGAGCATGCGTAACAAGGTTGACGGGTTGGTGGTTGTGTTGCCTGGCTTCAGCTCCGCTCGCCTCATTGCAGCCCCCTCCGCCCATTCTCTCTTCAATTCTACTTCCTCCCTTCATTCCCCATTCCTTGCTTTTCCTTTGTCTCCATTTTTCTTTTGCTGACCTGTCATTAATTCCTTCTTACTTTTCTAGTTTTTCATCATCAGTATTAGTGTAAAATCCAATTTATTGGGTTTTCCACTGACTCCAAATGTAGTCGATCAGCCGTATTTGGTGTCTTTAGTTTGGAGACCATCAATCTGACTGTTAGCTGAGAAAGTTCAAAAGGCCAGACAATTAAAAACACATTTAACTTGGCTAAATCATTCCGAGGTTCCAAAATACTTTTAATTAGGAAAACCATTAAACAAGGAAGCCTTTAAAAACGCTTTGTAGCACATAGTATGCCGTATAAAGATCGTTGTATGGTACTGGTTAAAAAATTAGATGGAAAAAATAAATAAAAAATGTATCAGCCAATAAGAAGCCTGGCTGCGGCCCGAGCCATGCACTTATATACTTTACATGCTACAGTAATGAATGCACTTTTAAAAGTGCTGCACTACATGACACAGGATTTAGTGCTGTAGTGTGCGGTTTGGGACGCAGCCCGACATTCTGACGCCTCTGTTCTTCAGTGCAGTGTAAGAGTAACTGTGTATTTATGTGTAAACATGCAATAAGTCCTGTTAGTGATGTTAAAACTTGCTCTGTATTTATTACACTATTTATTATAAGCCCAAAACTCTCAGACTCTTAGGGAGACTGACCTGTCTACACAACACACACACAACACAGTTTGTGTGTGAACGAAAGGCCAAAAAACGCATAGAAAGAGCTACGTTTTAAAATATAACTGTGTACGTGTGGATAAGGCCTAAAACTCTTTGTGCTGCAGTAGTGACATGACAACATGAGGCAGCACTGCACTTACTTATGTATTTATTTATTGCTTATTATTTAAAGAGTGAACTTATTGTACATTTGAAATATTTCTAACTCACTTTAAAATAAATCTGAAAGAAAAAGGAAAACACAATGTAACTTCACAAGTTTAAATTTAAGGTGTTAGTGTTTGGGACAGACACTTCTTAATAGCAAGTACCTGTTAATTATAATTTGGGAATATATTTATTTGTCTTATTACTAGCTCAGTGCAGTTTTAAAAGATAATAATGTAATCCTTGTAGATATATCTAAGGTCTGAATAATTTGAGATGTGTTTATAGATAGATAGATGGATGGATGGATAATCAGTAGGTGAAATATTGTTGCTATCCAAAAAATAGTTATGTCCAAAATGCTAACTGTAAGGCTATATAACAAGATCTTATCCCGAGTAATTGTGGATATTTCTAATTCATCATCGTTGAGTAGACAGAGTTTTAAGGGGCTTCTCCAAACGATGATATTAAAACTAGGAGCACAGGTGTGTGGTTTTGATATTTAATTGCTTTGTAAATTGAGGCTCTCTTTATTAGAGTAATCTAATCTGATGTATTCGTTGTGACAGTGTTATATTAGGATGCAATTAACCAAACTATAGAAACTAACTCCAGCCGCTTCGGCTAATTCACTATATTTAGTCGTCTCTCGCTGTAACCGTCCGGTTCCATCAATCGGCCGTTTGATCAGCTTCCTTCTCTCATTGCCCTCACCCGTGT
>CM067498.1:3009661-3042942 GCA_034552555.1 Semaprochilodus insignis
GTATGTGTGTGTATATATATATATATATATATATATATATATATATATGTGTATATATATGTATATATATATATATATATATGTGTATGTATATATATATGTGTATATATATGTATGTGTGTGTATATATATATATATGTATATATGTGTGTGTGTGTGTGTGTGTATATATATATGTGTGTGTGTGTGTGTATATATATATATATGTGTGTATGTATACATGTATGTATGTGTGTGTGTATGTATGTGTGTGTGTGTGTATATATATATAAATGAATGATTATTTATGTGTTTAGATTTAAGTCATATTGTGTTTTATGGTATGTCTGCTGGGATGTTAATGTTCAGTGTTCAGTAAATATGTTTAAACTGCAGTTTAGTGATTGTTTTTTCTTTGAAAACCAAGACAAAAATTTGGCCTCTTTTAATTTATGCAGTTGTGGAACGTGTGGCAAAATTAATGAAAGACTGAAAAACTGTGTTCGATATTAGGCTTTCGGCCAAATGTTTTTTTTTTTTTTTTTTTTTTTTTTTCGTGTCATGTCAAACCAATAAATTCTGTAATTAGCAGTGGACACCGAGCAGAGCAGTTTCTCTGACGTATGAACGAGGATCGACCACAGTGTAGGAAATAGAAACCTGGATTAGAGTTAGAGCGGAGTAATTACAGAAGCATTTTGAGCGTGGAGCAGAAATGTCTGCGGCCCCACTCCACTCAAATAGAACATTCAGTCATTAATCAAATAAACATGAAAATAAAAATGAAGTTAAAGCATTATTGAAAGCAAAAGGGTTTTAGTCTGAAGTCCATGTCAGTTAAAAGACTGAAATGAATATTAAACTCTGAATTTGAACCAATACAGTTTTTAAACCCATGTCCACCTGCGTGTTTCTCAGGTGGGGCAGGAGAACCCAGCCAAGAGGAGTCGTCTGAACTGTGACATCATCACCTCCACCCCTCAGAGTGCCATCCCTTCCAGAAAGGGTGTCGGTCGGGTCCGCAGGAGGTGCTCCATCGACGGCGGTGAGTTGTGTGCACGCGCTGCGTAGTAACTGGATTGAGCTGAAGCGTTCAGTGGTTACGAACAGCAAGTCAGACACAGACTGTTAGTCATACTACCCACAAGCAGTGGGTAGCGCTATCGCCTCACAGCAAGTAGGGCCAGGGGTCGAGTCCCAGCCCGAGTGTCCCAGGTCCTTTCTGTGTGGAGTCTTCACGGCCTCCCCGTGTCTCTGTGGGGTTTCCCCCGGGTGCTCTAGTGTCCTCCCACAGTCTGAAGACATGCTGCTGGGTGAATTGGAGATGCTAAATTGCGCCCCCACCAGGTGTGAATGTGTAAGTGAGTGTCTGTATGTCTGCCTTGCTATGAATTGGTGGCCTGTCCAGGGTGTTTCCTGCCTTCCGTCCATTGACTCCAGCAGCCCCCACGACCCAGAAGGATGGAGCGGTTTAGAAGATGAGTGAGTTTTGCACTGGCGCTACAGGGCTTACACAGCTAAGATGTGATGGAAGCTTATGCATATCCAATAGCATCATGCCAACTTCATGCAGTTTTCATATGCTATGTGGTGTGGTGTACACGGCTGCCTCGTAGCTCCAGTGCAAGACTGAAGAAGCCAGATTTGGATTGAAAACATTTTGTCACTGAGAACAGATATTTATTTAGTTGGAGTCTTTCCACAGTCACACAGTGATGATATTGTGGCAGCTCTAAGTTCAGATGTTCTTGGTTTAGTCGTTCAGGTTGAGCACTGTGCATTTTTCCAAATAAAGGTTCCTAGTTTTCTTAGTGACGATGTGAAATAAAAACCTTACCGATTTCCACAAATCGCTGACCTGCAGAAGCCAGGAACCATGACACGAGTAAGCCGGCAAAGCCTAACGGGAAGTTTGAAGAGCCTGGGGATGCACTGAGCAGCCCTCCACGCACCACTTTGCTGGGGACTATCTTCTCTCCTGTCTTCAACTATTTCTCACCAGCGAGCAAAAACGGTGAGCCTTCAAGCCTGCATCCAGATTTTGCGTTTGGCGATACCCAGCACTCTTAGATTAGCTGAGAGTCGGTTTCTTTAGTGGAGGAAACAATAAACACTCTCTCTCTGTATCTGATAGGTGTGTCTGGTTCAGACTCACCAGGCCAGGCTGTGGAGGCGGAGGAGATAGTAAAACAGCTGGATATGGAACAGGTGGAGGAGACCCCCATCAGCACTGCCACATGCGCTCCGCTGTGCCCCGGTGCCATGCCCTCTGCAGCCATGAGACTCCCGCCCCCTATCTACACTCAAACAGAGGAGGAAGAGGAGGAGGATGAAGTGGTTCATGCCGATCTACCACCCCTCACAGGTAGGGAGCAATGCCTACGGTTTCGCTGAAGACCTTTTTGAGCTGTGGAGCAGTACTGCGTGGGCGATAAGGCAAAAATATATCACAAATAATATAATTAATTAATCACGTAAGTGGTGTGATTTCCTGACATCCAGTCAGCTACGTATAACCGAGATGTTTGTGTGGTTGCTCTTCAATGATAGCTATGTCACCAAATAGGTTCTGTCTCCTGGCAACTATGTAGATATTGTTTTTCTGAAATGGCGTGTCTCCTGTTTAGGTCTTCAGACGTCTTAATGGCTTTTTTATGATTCCTCTGATCCGTCCATCTTATTGCTGGCCATCCTCCTCCCTTTCACCATCATCTGTTCCAAGCATGATTGTCTTTGTCAGTGAATTGGTTCTTTTTATAATGTGTCCAAAATAAGATGGTGTCAGTTTCGTTATATGGGCCGTGAGTGAGAGGTAGGCTAAGGCTTGATTGGGCCAAGAATCTTTGAATTGCCATTTAAGATGGTCCAAAGTACCAAATTCCAAATGTGTTTCCGGTCCTGCTCTTTGTTTTCAGCTGTCACATCATCCATAATGAACTACATGAAAGACCAAAGCTTGGACAGCTCTGTGTGTTTGTTGACACATCATTACATTGGAAGGTCTATTGAAGCTCCATCATCCTTGTGCTACCAAGTGCCAGTCTGTCATGATTGTGAGTGTTACGATTGCCTGTAAATAATTGATCCGGGTATGCAAAGGCTGCTCAGCTCTTCTGCATCATCCCCATCAATGGTAAACTTGGCAACTTTGCCTATTGTTAAAACCTTTCTTTATAAAGACCTTGAAGTCTCCCTGACCCTCCACTGTAAGTGTTGTCATCCACACATTGGAGGAAGAAATATTAATAACCTCCGATCTTGACTCCTTGGTCATCTTCTAGTCTTGCTTTTCTCATTATGTTCAGCAGACCGGTTGAACAGGTCTAGTGATAGGTTGCAGCCTTGTCTTACTGTTTTGCTGGAGTTGTCCATTTCCTGTCATGATCTGGAAACTGATCTGTCATGACCAGGAAAGCCTTTTCAGTGATCTGCAGTCATGCCTCGCGTTCCTCTGCCTTTTCTAAACCCTGTTTGCAGGGAATTGTAAAGGATATTGTTGATGGGCTCTTTAGAATTGGTCTAAATCTAATGAATGCACAGTCAATACACAGGATAAACTCAGAAAAACACACTGACATATAGAATTTGGGAGGTTAAGGTTCATATTTCTGTTGCACTCTCTTGGTCTGGCCTAAATGCCTGCATATTCTCTCCGTCTTAGCCCCTGGCTCCCCACCCGCTGGGTATGTGGAGGTCCCTGCCAGTGTTCCTATTGATGCCTCGTGTGAAGAGGATTGGGAGGTGTTTGACCCGTGAGTACAGCTACACTAAACACTGCCGGTGGTTTGTGTCAGTGTTCTATTTGCCCTGTTTCATTTTACAGTCTACTGGAGAGTTCTCAAGTACCAAAAAGTGTGTGTGGGTGTGTGTGTGTGGTTAATTAGTTGGTGATGTACTGTATGTATAGTGTATGTAATTAGGAGCAGTCTAATCGTACAAAAGGGAATGCTTAAATAGAGGCAGAGCAATAAAAACAATCTTGAGCAACTTTTGTACTGCAATGTTGGCACTGAATTCTCATCCCGAGGCTAAAAATAACCCGCTACGCTCGTTTGCTTCCTGTGAAGCAGATACACTGGAGCGGAGCATGTTGTTTTGGACTATGCTAAGTTTTTTTTTGGTGTTTGCCCCGTAGGTATTTCTTCATCAAGCATGTTCCTCCACTGACCGAAGAGCAGCTAACCCGCAAACCTGCTCTCCCTTTAAAGACTCGCAGCACGCCCGAGTTCTCCCTCGTTCTAGACCTGGTGAGTGTACATGGGTTAATGATGAATAAATATTAATGGTTTGAGTCTAAAACGTGTGTATATTCACTTTAATTTGCGACTCTCTTGTTTGTGTGTCTCTACAGGATGAAACTTTAGTGCATTGTAGCTTGAATGAGCTGGAAGATGCAGCACTGACTTTTCCTGTCCTTTTCCAAGATGTCATATACCAGGTGGGTCCAGCAGCGGCGGTGTTATTGCTTAGCTGATATCCAGTTCCCAGTGGTAGAGGCAGTACAGGGACATGGCTGCAAGGCGGATGTATTCCCCTTGAGTTGTCTTGACGGGTCCTGTTTGTGTGTGAATACACTAGTTAAGAGTTCAGCTGTCTCCACAAGAGGGAGCCAAAGCTTCACTTTCACAGCGATGCTTAGAAAGTTGCCTTCAAAGTCCAGTGGCAACAGTGGAATCCAGCTCGGATCCATTACACTGTTGTATTGTCTGCTGTTACGTGGTCCGTTTGTTAATGGCTAAATCACATAGCCAGACCCGTTTCTTTTCCTAGTGGAATTTTGGTGCACAAAAGGATAAAAGCAAATGGTTTCTGATTCTGTTTCTTTCCACCCACCCTTCAGGTTTATGTACGGTTGAGGCCATTCTTCAGAGAATTTCTTGAACGTATGTCTCAGATTTATGAGGTAAATGTCTCTCGTGCTCCTCTTTCTCTGTTCAGTGCATGTTTTATATTAACCGCTAAGCATTTGATATGTTTACGAGGTGGACATACATGGTCCTCATAGGAAATCTTTTACTTTTTTCCCTCCTCCTAGATCATTCTTTTCACTGCCTCAAAGAAAGTTTACGCAGATAAGTTGTTGAACATCCTCGATCCCAAGAAACAGTTGGTCCGGTTTGTGGATTTCTCTTTTCTCTTTTTCTTTTCTTCTTGTCTGTTGTATCCAATTGCATATAATTTGAAATTACTGCAAAACCCAGAAAAGCGGCTTACGGTCGTGTTGTTGCCGTTTGGTCAGCTTAATGTGCTTTTCACTGGAACTTTAATAACTGCCAATTCCAATTCTAGATATGAAGAGAAGTTCAGGTTGACAGGAAATGTTGGCCTGTACCAAACTGGTAACTTGCCTTTGAGTCCAAATTCTGCATTACTTCCCAAAATAACACACCCAGACATCTGTAATTACCTTGTAAATACTGAATCAGCCTATACAGCTAAAGAGCTGAGAACATGAGAATCAAGAGATCAATAGAATTCATATGTTTTGTCTGTGGAAGACTGTCAGTGTAGCATCAACTACACCATCGAACATGGTGGTAATTGCAAGTGTGAGTAATGGCTACCGATCAATGTTTAATGGGCTTATTCAGCTTTAGCTTGATATTAGCTTAAGCTTACATGTGCCCTGCTGACATTCAGGCCTTCTCTCAATTGGTCTAGCTAAAGTATGGAAGATCTGGACCTAAATGGTTAGATTGTGAATAAGTCCGTTATCAATGAGTGTCACTCAGAAATGATCGAAACTACACAATTCATCCTTCAACTAACTATATACCACTGACAAAATGATGAGAGCCAATGGAGAAAGCTTCGTTTAAGGGAGATGGTTGAAAGTTGCTGTATATCCTGGACAGCCGGGATGCCATAAAAGCTGACACCGTTTTATTTTCTGATGCTGCTGTTCGATCCAGGGCTAGTCAGCTAGTATTAGTAAACTAACAGTGTACGAATGGTGGCTCTATGATCACCGCTGACGTTGCTTCCTTGACCGACAGTGTGTCAGCAATATGGCAGCAAATTATGAGTGAATTTGCCAAAGAGTAACTTGCTTCCGTATGACATAACTGAGAAACTTTGCTTAAAATACATACAATTCCATCACAAATCCCGATACTGAACAGCCCTGTTGTAGGAAACTATTACTGCAGTTAGCTGTTTGTTACTGTTTGGGATCTCCTTGTTTTATTGGGGTCTAAACAATCCTGATTTACAGAATCCTTTTCCTTATCCCCAAGTAATCACTGAAGTGCTGTCTCTTTAGATCAGACTCCTTTAGCCGTAAAGTATTGGTTGGTAATGAAATCCAGCCTTCGGGCTTCCGTGCTAGTTGCTGGCTTGCTCTAGTGGCTTTGATTACAAAGCAAGGGTTAGGTTTTGGTTGGAGAGCCACACACCACAGTGATAATCCAGGTGATCTTCAGGTGTCAACTCTTTGGTTTGTCTGCATTATTTATTGTTGTCCTTGCATTATTTGTTGGTGTCGTTGTTGCAACTGAATCGTCTCTTTCCCGTCTCTCTGTCTGTGCGTGTGTCCCACTTGATTTCAGGCATAGGTTATTTCGGGAACATTGTGTCTGTGTACAGGGGAACTACATCAAGGATCTGAATATTCTTGGGAGAGACCTGTCAAAGACTATCATTATAGACAACTCGCCGCAAGCCTTTGCCTATCAGGTGAGGAAATGTAGTGGCGGCTCATCAATACATCTCATCATGTTCTAGACCCAAAGCCAGTTTTTGGATGTATGCAAGGATTGCATTTGAGGTCTCACTGGTCCTGCATACATGTGACTTATTAAATAAACTTGCAGGGCCTTTTTAACTTTACTGTGGTTTTTATCCATATTCAGGCATCATTTAGTAGGATTTCATGCTGCCTAATGACTTTCCCTCACAAAACCCAACAAATTCATCAGCTAATCAGTACAACCAGGGTGTAAGATCATCTGAAGGTGTATATTCAGGTTCATCAGTGTTGGAAGGTTAATTCTAATGTCAGTTCTATATGAATAATGTTCTGTGTGGTATGAACTCATTTTTTTGGGGGGGGGGGAGCATCCGTCTTCCTTTGTGGTTGGGAACATTAGGACGCTTTTCCACAAGCAAACAAACTCCAGGAAGTATTTGCTTTTTATTGTTCAGTGGGTTTATTGGGCCACGTTGTAGGTTTTGTCAACACTAACCTCGTCTCCATGTCTGATCATTTCAGCTGTCCAATGGCATACCAATTGAGAGCTGGTTTGTGGACAAGAACGACAATGAGCTTCTCAAGCTGGTTCCATTCCTGGAGAAGTTGGTAGAGTTGGTATGTCCCTTACCGACTACTTTATCATGCTCGTCACACATCTCAGAGAGTGTAGTGTGGAACACAGTCTGCTTTTCTTAGGGCTGCAAAAGATGTTGGATCAAATTTGAGGATTAAAATATTTGATAACAGAAACTGAAACAGCAGTTTGAATAATTAGGACCTGTTTTAATAGAAGCAGGAATGGCCAGTCACCAGTAGTGCACGCAGTAGCAGTGCATCTACAGAGAGCATGATGATCTCCCTGCACATGGTCATAGTCATGTCTAATCTTTCCTGTCAGAGCTGGGGTGAAACCTTGGCATTAGTCTGAGGTAGGGCTGTTTTGAGATGGACCTCACCAACAGTTCCTCAGCAGTTGTTTCTTCTTAAAGCTCAGTTATAAAGTTTTCACTAAGATTCTGAACTTCACCAGTGTATTCTTCTTTGGAAATTGTTCTTGGGTGAGAACAGAATCCACACACACTCAAGCAAAACATGTGAACAATGCTGTGGTTGAAAAAAGCATTATTAATCTGACTTGGGCTCTGTCGTAGGAACTCTTTCGTAGGAACATGCAACACAGAGAAGAGTTTTCCAGCTCTAATTTGAGGAGATAATCACTATGCTGTTTTTTTGTTTTATTATTTTTTGTATTTAAAGTCAGTGTTTTGTTCCACCTTAAATGGTGCACCGGTTATGTTCTGGCACCTGCACCATTTAAGCTGTAATAGAGAACTAACAGATAAGAAGCTGTATTCAGCTTCAGGCGATAATGTTTTAAATGCACGGTGCAGCCCAGTTCCTGCTGCTCTGGGTTGCTGACTAGCATGCTCTTAATGTGTAAACGAGCGTACTGGCTAGCAAGTCAGCTGTCCAGAGCTGAAGGACCTTATTAAAGCTGCACCAGGCATTAATACAGCTGATATTAGCACATACTTGGGCATTAAAGCAGTTGTTAAGCAGCTTGAAAAAAATACTTGATCATATAAAATCATGTTTGTTTTTTTTTTTTTTTGATCAAGTTCATCATGCTTTTTTTTCTTCTTCTTCTGCAGTTTTTATGTTATTAAGTCTTTTTTAATTTAATAATTCATTTGTATTGAATCAAATGAAACGCAGCTGCCATTATTCCTACAGGACATTGGAATATTTGATGGAACTTGGAATTTGGTAGTGAGAATATAAGGCTCATGATATTGATGCAAAAGGTCAGAAAGCGGTCATCGAATCGTGGTTATACTGTGTAAGTGAATTATATGTTGTGTTTTTCCTCCTCCAGAATGAGGATGTGCGACCACACGTCCGTGACCGCTTTCGTCTGCATGACCTGCTGCCTCCTGACTGAGGCGCAAGCGTGGACGTCTCCACTTGGACATGAAGTAATAAAGACAAAACAAGGCAAAACAGACAAACCCTTTTTAACAACGTCATTGCCATAATCTTCTTTCTTGGGTTTTTTTTTGTTTTTGTTTTTTTGTTTTTTAAACGCTTGTTTTTCTTTCCATATTTCCTCCATCCCTTCCATCATAACAAGAAAAAAAAAGAAGAGATTTTTGAAGCAACATTTGAAAATGGAATTTATAAACTGGTATGAATAGATGTATAAATGTATCTGCTTTATGTGTGTAAGACCAAGAACTCTCCTTCCTCTGGGACTCACCACTAGAAGAATGATTTTCTTCTGTATGCGCGATTGGATTGATTGATTGACCCTGTTTCTTCAGTCATTTGAGCCCTCATGAAGCGAATGTGCCAAGCGTAGCTGAGAAGAGGATCGTTTTTGTTTTCTTTGGTGCTTCAACAGAACTTTGTTTTTTGTTTTTTTGGGTTTTTTTATTAACATTCTGTGGCTTTTAGACCAATTTTAACAGGAATGGCCAGTCTAAAGAAAAAGTGCTTGTGGGTGATGATGGTGGGTTTGTTTTAGGTGTCTCCCTCCGCCTAGTCTCATTATGCATTCCTCGACATCGCCGTGGCTTTTCTGTAGTTGTTTTAATTTGATCAGTGACTTGCGGTCCATCGTGCCAGTTTGCTTTTCTCTGTCTGCCAGGATCGTGTGTTGTGTTCACAAAGAGCGAGGTGTGAATTTTACTGCCTGTTTTGTTTTATGAGGTATTCAGTGTAATTGAGTCGCTCCCTCACAAGGTATAATGGAGTTACTCTCGTCATCATGGAGAAACAGATTGTTCTGTTTAAACAAAAAAAAAAAGAAAGGAAAAAAGGGGGTTATAAAGACCTTCATTGTTTGAGGACGAGGTCTTTGATTGTGGTGAACATGTCCAAATTGGTGAAAAAAAAAATTAATATGAAAATCTGACTTTATCAACTTTTTAGATTTGTGCATCTGTACTTACAGGATGTCTCAAATTATAACTCAAGTTACACGGTCGAGTCACATTATTATGACCACCAGCTAATACCCAGAGAAACCACCGTGTGCAGCACGGACGGCAGCTAGACGGGCTGGGAGTGACCCATTAAGGCCCTGGTAGGTTGTCGCAGGCATCTGGAGCCATGCTGACCGCAGTGCATCCCACAGCTGCCAGAGCGAGCACGGGGGAGGATCCATAGAGTGAACATGGTGATCCAGGTGGTCCCACAGCTGCTCAGTTGGGTTCAAGTCTGGATAATTAGGGGTCCAGGGTAGTACTTGGAAGTCTTGGTCATGCTCTTCCAGCCAGTGTCGGAAACTTCTAGCCATGTGGCATTGTCTTGCTGGAAGATCCCATCCGCCCCAGGGAAGACAATCAGCATGTGTGGGTCTACGTGATCTGCAAGGATGGATTCGTACCCAGATCGGTTGAGAGTGCCTTCCACATGGACGAGTGGGCCCAGAGAATGCAGCGAAAATGCGACTCCCTCCTTTCGACAGCAGCAGCTCACGCAGGAAGTGGTCATAATAATGCGACTCGACCGTGTAGGATTTCAAAGAACTCCATCCAGACTATTCTTCACTGTTATCCTTTTATAATTTTCTACTCTGGTTCGTCTCTCTGTTGCACGAGTTTTCATATCAAGCCTTTTTTTAATAGATATATATATATTTTTTTAATCTCCGTGTTCATTGCCCATAGTGTTTTTAGTATTAAATGGCATAAAAGTGTTTTTAATGTAACGACGGGAGCCAATGTAGCATGGTTCATGATGTGCAAATCTTCTCACCTAAACTGCTAAAGCGAATAAGAGGGCAGCTGGAAGCCTGTGATTGGCTGGTTCATAGCACTAGCGATTGAGCAGCTCTGTGGATGGAAATCTCTCTTGCCTGTAGTTCTTTTATCCCGTTTTTTCTGGTATTCATGGTTTTAAATGCAGTAAGGGATTCTTAACATGAATGTGCGTGTCATGGAAAGACTCGGAAAGGAATTCTTTGCATATCGATAGTCCGCTTCTTTTCTTCTTTCCTGGAGTTTTCCATGTCAGATGTGTATAACAGATTATAGTCAGAAAGAATATGATGTCAGTGTCCTCATGATGGTTGTTAGATGTATTCCCTGTTCTTCAATCCTTGCCTTTTTTTCACTGTTTTTGTGGATATTTTTGTATTTTTTGTGGGATTGGGGTTAAAAATATGGGCATGAGGGTTCTGTAGTTTTGCTTATGGTGCCATTAATGCCTTCTCAAGTGTTCGTGCCACTTTCTGTTTAAAGGATTAGCTCCACCCAACATGCTGAGGCTGCATATGGTGAATGGAAGCAATTAGCCCCCAATTACAGTCAACAGTTTCATTCACTGTTAGCAGTATTAGCATTTTGGACTGTTCTTTTCAAGCCCCAGCCAGGAGGAGGAGGAGGAGGATGATCTCTCTTCACATTTCCTTAAGTGTTCAACCCTCTTACACCAGCGTATCTGTGCTTTGTCCCATTTTATATTAAAAGACAAACTCATTTAAAATATTTGGTTTTATTAGGAAAATATTTGTGATGGAATTGAACTAGAACTGAAAACCGCTCTGTTTGCATAAGTATTCAACCACTGTGCCGTGGAAGCTTGTAGTCCACACACAATGAAGGATACATTTGGCCTCTACCTGTGAATCATTTGAAGTTCATCTTTTCTGGATAACGTGCTCCCTCGTTTAAAGTACAGCAGCCCGAACTGTCAATCTGAAGTAAAGATGTGAAACCGCCAAAGAGCTTTCTAAGCTGCTTGGAGACGTACATGCACAAGATGGCTCTAAAATAGCATCCGAGCGTTATACCACCCAGGCACTCAGAACTCTGCATCGGAGCAAGAAATGGGTTCCGTTAGGAAACGCGCATGGAGGCCAATAATAACTTGTAAGAAGCTACAGAGTTCAGTGGTTGAGACCAGAGTGAAGGTGCACCAGTCTACAATCTCAAGAGCCCTGTGTACAACCAGAGTTCTCCTAGGAAAGTCTGTTCACTCTGTGGCCGTCTGTGCAGCACGCCCCACGCTCTCATTTCCAGCCATGCAAGGCCGGACTTGTATGGGGAGAGACCAAAATACTCCAAACTGAAGTTCAGAGTACAGTTTCAAAAGCATATATAACATCACTGACTCAATCTGATGGAAACCTCACGAATGCTTTGTAGCGTTTGGCTTGGGGCTTGTCGCTAGCCCTTATCAGTACAACCAGCTCTGTTTCTTGAAGGGCAGGACTTACTCCCTTAAACCATGTTGAGCGTTACAAGGTTTCCCTATTCATACTTCAACCAGTGCTTGGTCTCTTAATTTATGCCCCGCATGCGAGGATGGCTAGAAAGAGGCCATTGCAGAGGAAACAACACGTTGGAGCGTGTTGGCAGGAAGCATCAGATCGACCCGGCTCGAATGTGGAATTAGGATTTGCAGTCTAATTAAAACGAAAATGAAGCTTTTTGGCCAACGTTCAAAACACGATGTGTGACCCAAATCCAACACTGCTCATTCCTCAGCAAACTGCATCTTAACAGTGAAGTATGGGGGCGGCAGCAGTATGTTGTGGGGATACTTTTTGCTCGTCAGCGGCTCGGGGAAGATGCTACAAGACCACCTGCTTCAGTTTGCTACAGTTCAGCAGGACTATGATCCCATTCGCAAGGCCAGTGCAGCGCAGGGGCTGAGCACCTCACAGATAAGTGTTCTGTCATGTACGGTGGTCAGCCCAAGTGCTGATCTAAAGGAGCCGAACACTTATTCGAGCGGAGTCTTTCAGTCCTGCTAACAAATAATGAATTTCCAGTCCAGTCTGCTGACTTGTAAGGGGGTTGAGTACTATTGCAAGTGTTGAGCACAGATTGCAGGAGCCTCAACAACTAAAAAAAAAACTTGTTGTGCAAGTGGATTATTGTATACGTTAAAAAAAAACCCACTTCTTTGTTCTTGGACTGTCGTTGGAGCTGTAATCGAGCTGTAGCGACATCCTGACTGGGGCTTTGGTGTCATTTGCTTTGTATGACCGTCATGTTGAGACCCTTATGATTGAGCAAGAACCACCCTGGAACACCAGCCGAGGTGTACAGCTATAGCTACTCTGCTCTTCTGTGAAATATAAGGCCTTCTGAGTGACCTTCTATATGGAAAATGCTTCTGTAATATTCTTTTACTCTTCTGCGAACCTCCTTAATATGTATTAGGAAAGAGTAGTGTCTGTACCCTTAACGATCTCTATGGTTTAAAGTCGTACCAATAATTGTAAAGCAATTAGGAGGAGGAGGAGAGTAGAAGCCGATGCTGAATCCGACGTGGGGAAGGAGGGAGGGGGAAGTGATCCCAAGGATCCTGCTCTGGACATGAGCTTGTACTATTCTTTCTAATTGAAAGGGTTCACAAGCACAATTACCTTTACAAGCTAAGGAGTTGAATCAGCTGCATACCGTGCGGAAATGGTTATATCGTATGATGTATTGTTGCATTGCACATAAAGTAGCAGTTACTACAGATTCCCGAGCCCCGCACTCATGCAGTAGTGTACCATTTTGACTTATGCAAAGTTCGACCAGTGTCCGAAAACGATGGCTCCAAATATTCCGAGGGGGTCGCGGTGACGTGCCAGCGAGCGCACACGCACGCTTCCTCGTGAACAGAGACTTATTTTCTACGATTGTCAGAGCTGTAGCATTTTATGCACAAAAAAAAGAAGGGTTTAGACATTTCATATGTGCAAGTTCATTCTCAAATGTACATGACCATTTTTATCGTACAGAGTATTGTACCCAATGCAGCTTCATTGTAAGATCCTTAAAGTAAGGAAACTCGTTTTGTATTTTTGATTTGGAAAGGCATGTCATATTTACTTTTTAAATGTATTAATGAAGATTTAACTTTACATCAATTGGAGTGTGGTTTTTTATTTTTATTTTTTTTCTTACTATATGATGTGTATGTACGTACGTTTAGTTAGCACAATGTCACTGAACTGTTAGAAAAAGAATTTCATAGCATGTAGAAAACAAACAAACAAACAAAGAAAGCCTGTTTTGTGGGAAAGTCCTTAATTAAATTTTAACCATGGCACTTTTTCTGCAGAAATGAAAACCGTTTCAGAGTTTTTTGTTATTGCTGCGTTCGGTGGTTGGGTGACTTGCTTTTGTCGCGCTGCATGTGATGCAAGGGGAATTCTGCCGAAATATTATTTTTTTTTTTTTTTTTTCCCCAAATCTTAGCAAAATTAAATGGTTAAAATGGAAACCAAGTCACTCTGAGTGGTTTGATGTAAGCTTCCTATGAATCCTGTATTCATGATGCATTAGAAGTACATTAGTAATGTGTTATGAGCTACTTGTAGTACTGAGTATGAGCTTGTGTAATTGCTCTTTACTTACATGCATAACCGTTCATAAAGCAAGAGTATATGACCTCATAAAGTCAGGTTCCGTACGACAACACTGCGTTACAGATGTTTATTTGTGTTCTGGGTGCTCAGTGTGTTTTCTTAATTCCCTTTAGGTCTAAAATGTAGACACTGGCTGTTGGTCCCCATAACCTGTGCTTTTGTGTTCAGGACAATGATGTTCTGGAGAATAGAGAACTTCTCAGAACATCTGCAGAGCATTCAGTGCTGAGTAGACTTCAGGTAGCTTCTGGAACTGTGAGAACTCTCTAGAAGTTTCTCGAACTTTTTTTTTTTTTAACCTGTCTGGGACTGTCCAGTAGTGTACATAGCAGTATAAATACAGGTGTGTTAAAACCATTTCAGTTGATGCTCCAGCTGAGTGAGTGGATAGTGGATACGGAGCTACAGGTAATTTAGAGGCATCAAGAGGCTGCAGCATCCGGCAGACACGTTCTGCTCCGTTTGTGGTCAGTTTGTCAAGACCAGAGTGGAAGAGTACTCTGTGAAAGCAGCTGCTGAGATGTGTGAGGCCTACAAAGCGTACTTCAGCATTCCTGTCCGGAGTCGAGACAAACCGTGGGCACCTCATTTCACGTGCGAGCACTGCAGGCGAACTCTGGAAGGTAAGGTGGACGATTGCGGCTCGCTTAGATGGCAGAATTGTTATTCTGTGATGCCATTAAAACCCAAAAAATGAAATGCTGATGCTTGGCACTGTCTTCAGTCCTTCAACACTTCTCTTATTCTAACTAATACATCATCACCGTAGGGTTTGAGCAGCAGTTATGGATGTTCTGGGTTTTCACTGTGATAAGCTCCATACAGTGGTCACTGGTTTCACTGGCAGCACGGTTTCTCACTGATACTCTCCGGACTCAGTAATCAGTTATTCTCTTTTAGTATTTCATATAATTGTTATTTCTTACCTTTTCTATAATGCTGTTGTGCTCGCCTTGCTATCCACTATGGACCAGAGGAGGATGGGTGCCTCTTCTGAGTCTTGGCTCCTCTCCAGGGTTTTTCCTCTTACTCTGAGGGGGTTCTTCCTTGCCCCTGTCGCCCTTGGGCTGCTCACTGGGGGCTCGGACCCATATTCTCTGTAAAGTCAAATCAAATCAAATGTATTTATGTAGCGCTTTTTACAACTGATGTCTCCAAGCAGCTTCACAGAAATTCAGTAATAATAATTCATTAAGGAGAGAAAAGAAAGAAGCCCCCGGTGAGCAAGCCGAAGGCGACGGTGGCCAGGAACAACTCCCTCAAGTTGGAGAAAGAAACCTTGGGAGGAACCAGACTCACACCTCCAGATCCATCCTCCTCTGGTCCAAACTACATTTTGAAATTGTTCAAAGTAACATCAGTTGAGTATCTAATTAAGCTGATCCAGTCGTAGTGAAGTTAATGAAGAACTAATTGTGAAATGATAGTCAAGCGAAGCTGCTTTGTAACAACATCTGTTGTCAAAGGTGCATATAAATAAACTTGACTTGACCTAAAATGCTGAGGATTGTGGAAATGATGCAAGTTGTAGTATTTGTTTGCACTGTGCATTATGTGTATTATTCATAAAGCTATTATTGATATGACAAATGATTACAAACTTNATCCGGCAGACGCGTTCTGCTCCGTTTGTGGTCAGTTTGTCAAGACCAGAGTGGAAGAGTACTCTGTGAAAGCAGCTGCTGAGATGTGTGAGGCCTACAAAGCGTACTTCAGCATTCCTGTCCGGAGTCGAGACAAACCGTGGACACCTCATTTCACGTGCGAGCACTGCAGGCGAACTCTGGAAGGTAAGGTGGACGATTGCGGCTCGCTTAGATGGCAGAATTGTTATTCTGTGATGCCATTAAAACCCAAAAAATGAAATGCTGATGCTTGGCACTGTCTTCAGTCCTTCAACACTTCTCTTATTCTAACTAATACATCATCACCGTAGGGTTTGAGCAGCAGTTATGGATGTTCTGGGTTTTCACTGTGATAAGCTCCATACAGTGGTCACTGGTTTCACTGGCAGCACGGTTTCTCACTGATACTCTCCGGACTCAGTTATCAGTTATTCTCTTTTAGTATTTCATATAATTGTTATTTCTTACCTTTTCTATAATGCTGTTGTGCTCGCCTTGCTATCCACTATGGACCAGAGGAGGATGGGTGCCTCTTCTGAGTCTTGGCTCCTCTCCAGGGTTTTTCCTCTTACTCTGAGGGGGTTCTTCCTTGCCCCTGTCGCCCTTGGGCTGCTCACTGGGGGCTCGGACCCATATTCTCTGTAAAGTCAAATCAAATCAAATGTATTTATGTAGCGCTTTTTACAACTGATGTCTCCAAGCAGCTTCACAGAAATTCAGTAATAATAATTCATTAAGGAGAGAAAAGAAAGAAGCCCCCGGTGAGCAAGCCGAAGGCGACGGTGGCCAGGAACAACTCCCTCAAGTTGGAGAAAGAAACCTTGGGAGGAACCAGACTCACACCTCCAGATCCATCCTCCTCTGGTCCAAACTACATTTTGAAATTGTTCAAAGTAACATCAGTTGAGTATCTAATTAAGCTGATCCAGTCGTAGTGAAGTTAATGAAGAACTAATTGTGAAATGATAGTCAAGCGAAGCTGCTTTGTAACAACATCTGTTGTCAAAGGTGCATATAAATAAACTTGACTTGACCTAAAATGCTGAGGATTGTGGAAATGATGCAAGTTGTAGTATTTGTTTGCACTGTGCATTATGTGTATTATTCATAAAGCTATTATTGATATGACAAATGATTACAAACTTTGGACTGACCGTGTTCCTCAGGACGTGAATTTTAGAGCTGTAGTGAATGGATGGTTTTCTGGCCGCTGAGTGCTTTAATCCTCAAAGCACTGAAGGTTGTAGGTGATGTGGTCATAGTTGGAGGATCCGTTCCATTAAAACCTCCCAAATAGCAGGAAGTGATGCGTCTAGGCAGGATCATGTTACTTCCTAATACAGGGTTCCCTGGCAACCCCACACTATGCACTAACTGTGCTTTGTCTTTGTCAAGCAGACCTGATTAGCAACTCATTAGCTACTGATCAGGTCAGGTGTGCGGAGCATACAGGTTGGGACTGGGAACACCTCTGCGTTAATAGCTGGGAAGGTTGCTTGTTTGAAAGCAGTGGATTACAGTTCTAGTACACCTGAAACTGCAATTGGATGTTTGTGGTATCTGTACTATCTTCTTTGGGCTGGTCGAGACAGTGACTCCTCTCCCCACCACCCTCCTGCATTGTATTTCACCTTCTACACGAGTTACGGTGTGAGTTACCCTCAGCCCGATAGTCCGGACAGTGAATGAATTTTTCAGAACCGTATGGGCCGCGGTTCAGGGCTCCTAAATCCGTTCACGCCTCTTTTCTGCTAACTGTCTTTAATTAGGTTTCTGGTGCGAGGTCTGGTTGCAGGAGATGACGGAGGCAGGTTTCGGAACTCGACTGCCTCTGAGCAGTGGGGTCAACTTGCTGTCCTCTCTGGGTTCAGAAGCCAGGGTCTGTCATGGTCTGGGGTCAGCATGTCTGTTCACTTGGTGAAGGTCATTTACAGTTCTGTGGTGCAGCGCTAATGCAGAAAAGTACGTTGAGGTCTCAGAGGAACATATCATCGCTGTCCAATGAAAACCATTCATCTCCACTTTTGTTCACTTTCACTTCTGTGCATCATTAGAACACATCAGCTGCTGTTTACACTGAGTGCGAATCTCATCATGAATGGACCAACAGAAATGGCCCAAAACTGTTTGGAAAGATGTCTGGTTCCATTGACTTACATTACAGGAGAGGCCAAAAACCTCATTTAACTTTAAAGTTGCCGTTTTGGAGATGCTTGTTTTTCCTTGGACAGCGACGATATGCTGACTTCATGAAGACGTCTTCTCTTTGGGGACGTCCTGCACTTTGCAACAACACAATGCAAAACTCCATGCTGGACATGTTAGAAAGCCATGGCTGTGGGAGAAGAGGGTGGGGGTACTGGACTGGCCTGTCTGCAGTCCTGACTGGCCCTAGTGAAATGAATATGGAATGGCAGCAGTACAAAGGGGTAAATCCTTTACCGTCCTGACATTTTTGGGAGGAATGGAAGTTGACCAGACCATTATGAGATCTCTTGGGCTTATACTGTCTGCAATGAAGTAAAAGTCAAAACACTCATCATCAAAAGAATAGCTGCACCAAGAAGGCAGTGTGGGATTGCTGTGCGGATGGATGGATGGATGGAGCTAGCGGTTACACAAAACAGCACAGTGCTACAATACAACAAGGGCTGTATGGTACAAACATAAGTAAGTACTGGCTCAGCAAAAATGAACTATAAATAAAAAATAAAAGAAGGAAGGAAGATAAAGATTACCAGGAACAATAACCAAGAATAAATTTAGACTGATATGATCAATATTTATGGAACTACACATATAGAAGTAGTGTAGAAATAGTTCCTAATGGTGTCCTGTGATAATCCATCCCATGCAGTTTGAATCTTCTCACATAGTGCCTGTAGATTGTGCAGTAGGGGGCGGAGCTTGTCACAATACTGCCCGGTCCCCGCGAAGGGGGCGGGACTTGTC
Source organism: Semaprochilodus insignis (assembly GCA_034552555.1). Taxonomy (NCBI): domain Eukaryota; kingdom Metazoa; phylum Chordata; class Actinopteri; order Characiformes; family Prochilodontidae; genus Semaprochilodus; species Semaprochilodus insignis. The sequence continues at coordinate 3,028,281 of CM067498.1, forward strand.
GGAATACAGGTGGGAAACCAACCGAGGGCTGTTGGAGCAGATCGCACGTGAGAGCTCATGCTGCTTCAGACGGAGCGGCTATGGGTTCTGACCCGAGCGCCTCTCTCTGTGCGGCGGTCCTGACGGAGCAGGAGGAAGCGTCTGTTTAACCCGCAGCTGAGAATGTGATCAGAAGTTCGGCTGAGAAGATGAACCGCAGAGGATACTTACTCATCTTTACAGCCTGCACTGTTCTGGGTAAGCAGCTCAGAACCTTCATATTCCATATGTGTGTGTGTGTGTGTGTGTACACGTGTTTCTCAGGTTGTTGTTATTATTGTTGTTACGTCGATTACATTGTCATTATTGATCTTTATATTCTATTGTAATTAGAAATAGAAGAAAAGCTTCTATGGTTCTCCTACAGTTGCTGTTCTTTACAGGCCATTTAGGCTAATGCATTAAAGTCTAAATGTATGATATATGTAGTTGTATGTATATGTAAGACACACATTTAGACACTGAATAAAGAATAAAAGAACAGCACCAAAAAGGGTTCCACCGCTGTAGGAGAACCATATAAGCTTTTCTTCTATTTCTAATTGCATTTTTTATATATATAATGTGTGTGTGTGTGTGTGTGTGTGTGTGTGTGTATAAAACCCACTTCTGTATCTGTAACATAATAATTGTTAATCAGTAATTGCAGTATTTTGGAAATAACATGGTTAGAACATGGTAAAAATATAGAAGTGTTATTAAAATGATAAGCTGGACTTTTCTGTTGCCACAGAAACACAGTGAACAGCTGTTTAATTAGTGATATAGTTGGTTATGGGTTTTCAGATATGAGACACTTTAGGAAGTTCATTCTCAGTGATGTTCAGATTTCTTAATTATCATGAAAACACGTTCAGCTTTGTCAGCTTCCTACGACCTGTTTAAAACTTGTTGGAAATTAGTTTCATTGTAGAATTAAATTTATACACGTCTGTAAAGGAATTGATTTTATATATAATCAGTGACCGCAAACTTTTGTGCTTTTTACGTAAGTGAAATGAAGAGACTATTTGCTGAATTGAACTATATTTGCAGAAAAAAAAATAAAACATAAAATGTGAAGGCGTTTTGTTTTTTTCCTCCCCAAAATGTTAAACTCATAATAAACAGAAACTGTGCACAAATATGTGCAGCCAAAGCCATGTTTACCTGTGTCTCTGTAGAGGATGTGTGAATTAACCACTGTTTTTTTTTTTAGTGAGCTCATGAATAATCTGATGAGCTCTGCTCTGATTGGCTGGTTTACAACGAGACCCTGCCTGTGAAGATCCCACAGACACAACATGTGGAAGTAGACTGAATCAAATGAGCCTCTGTGTAAATAAGCTCTGTCCTCATACTATTTACTTAGCTATGCTAGTTACTTGGAGCTAATGCTAGTAGCTAACGTTACCTGTGGTAGCTACTGGCTCACTATGGAGCTCTAAGTTTAAGATGATCTGCTTCAACCGGCAAACACGGATACCATCACACCGCCTTCACAACCTGGAAGGTTCGTTTCTCCACATAGTCTGTTGCGTAACAGTTTAGGATTTAGGAATCGGCCCGTTTTAGCATCTCTCTTTTGGAAATGCAGGATTTGTATTTGAAAGTTGAACAACAGTGTTTGAGGTTCACCGCGTCCGGTTTTAGGCCGGACAGTCCGGTTTTTCGGCTCCCAGTCCTCCGTCCGGCGCAGTACCTGGACGGACACCTATTAGTTCTCTTTTCGGGATGAACTCTTTAAAATGTTCACTCATGAACAGTATTATGTGTGCCACTGGCTCATGTCCTTGCATTTCATTGGTTTACCAAGGTCATGTGACGTTGTGACTCGCCTACCAGCTAACCACAGGTCAGCCCTCTAAATGGTAGTCTAGTAGTAAGCTCCCGTCTGATTCACGAATGTGAGTGTGGTTGTTGTTTATGGTTGTTGTTGTTGTTGTTGTTGTTGTTGTTGTTCATGAATTCTGGTGTTTCTAAATGGGCTCATGACTCTTTAAATCTTGTGGTATTTCCTTTCAGGACTTTCTAATAATGAGCCCAGAGTCCCAAAGCGCTCAGCTCGTTCAGCACCCGCAATCATCACCAGGCGGAACGGGGCCACCTCCGGCCCCAGTGAACTTGAGGAGAACATTGACAAGGTGATGGAGAGGATACACTCTATGAAGGGCGCTGAACCCCGAGAGCAGGAGGAGAGGAGTGTCAAAACTGAGCTGCACCCAGATCTCCATCCATCACATAGCAAACAGACCAGCAGTAGAACAGGGCCTTCCAGCCGCGCTGCGACCGACACGACCCTCAACACCTACCTAAACGTGCTCAGCAGTTTGTACTCCATCTATCAGCCAGCGCTGGTGGAGAGTTTTGTTTGTGTGTTGGCAGACAGAACACAGTGTGGATGGCAGGCAGACTTAACGGCACTGATATCATCCAGGTTGAGTGGACCGGTTCTGTCCCTCCTGACGTCCCTTAAGTCTCAGACATGTTCATCCTCGATCAGCGGCTCTACAAGAATGGCAGACTCCACGCTGGCTCTGGTAGGAGCATTTCAGGAACTAGTGACGTCTACTTTGTCCTCAAATCTGCCCATCTACCTCTCTCCCAACTTCCTGTCTGCGTGGAATAGCTTTATTGATTTGACCTTGCCCCCAGTGGTCTCCTTCATTTCGGAGAACTTTCTTCAAACCTTTGTGGAATTCCTGACCGTTGGACTACAGATTGGAGTGGACATCCCTTCACTGGACCAGACTCAGCAATGTCAGCAAGGTTGGGCCGAAAGCTGCTTAAACTGTTCTTAGAAATGTGAAGGAGCTGTGTTTTTACAGTTTGCTGTTTAACTGGTTTATTTTCCCATTCCTTTTCCTTTCTCCTCTTCTTCCCGGTTTACAGGTGACCTAAAGCAGCTGCTGATGTGGTGAGTGTTGATACATGAGAGCTTTTCTCTCAGCTAAGAAAACTGTCCTGTCGCATCTTTGGCGCTTTGAATTAGATCTTGCGCAATACCACTCTCTTCCCAACAGTTCAGATAATGCCAATACCAGTACTGTGACAGTAATCTGACATCGCTACCAAGCTTTAAAATGAGCTATGTTTAATTATACACTCATCATCAAAAGAATAGCTGCACCCAGAAGGTAGAGGTGGAGGTGGAGTGACACCAGGCCTTCTGGATGTGGGACGTGTGACAACAAACGATTCATCTTGGTGCTGACCACGGTGCCTCCACACACGGATTCATTGGTCGTCTCCACCGAGACAAAAGCAGGACTCGTCACTGAAGATGACCCGCTGCCATTCTGAGTCACTCCATGACAGTCTGGCACGACACCATTGCAGTCTTTGGCGATGGTGACGTGGTGTTAAGGACAGTCATCATAACGGTCTGCGTGCATGTAGTCCTGCATCATGCAGCCGACTCATGGAGGGCATCACTGTTCACGGCCCGTCCTAGCTTACGTCACATGCTCGGCCCGAGTGTGAAACTTGAATCATTTGCGTGTCTCACAATGTCAAACCTACCCACCAAGTTTCAGTCCTGTGGGTTGATTCCTTCTGGGTGCAGCTATTTGTGCAACTATTAGTTTGATGATGAGTGATGAGGTAGCTGTTACTACGTTATTACTTCAGCACATAGTAAAGCAAAAAAAATGCATAGGTAACTACCCATGACCATGTATCGTTAACTTCTGTAAGACCATATTTGACCTGCAGCCCATGTGGTCTTCAAAAAAATTCCAAGGTGGTCATAGTTCCTAAGCAAGATTTTGGGTTGGCGGCTGTGATGGCAGAACAGTTGAACAAACTGGTAATAGGCAGTAATGAACTGAACGCAGTTTGGCAAATAGGATAGGTGTACTACAAACGCTGAGCTTTTGTTTCTAGCACTGTACTTTTCTAATGTTTAATGCTCTACTAACATGAAAACAGAGGAATTAGCATATTAATGTGAGGCTCATTTTCAACCATTGCTTATATTCGCAGTATCAAATCAAAATGTACTGAATCAAGACACCATTCTATGGAAATCTACACGCCCAGAACAGGCGATTATAGCATGTAACAGTATAAGCTCACGGGACTTATGAGTCCCCTGTGACTGAAATGTACCTAACAGTGTGTAACTCCTCCACGAGCACCAATAACAGCTGTGATTGGATTTGGCATGTACTGGACAAGTTTCTGGATGTAGGCCACATCAATGTTCAGACACTCTTACATTAAAGAATTGAGCAGTTGGGCCAGATTTGGTGGATGCCTTCCCTAGCACAATTCTGACGAGAGTTTCCTGTAGACTGAGATTTTAGCCCCTGCTGGTAGACCCGTATGACCGTACGCTTCATACTATGGTCTTTATATTGTGATTTTTTTTAAGTTCAGTTATAGGAAAACTGTCATCGTATAAAAACACACCACCATATGCATATGTTTGCTAATGCTAACGTTAGCAGCGCAACCTTACACTACTTGTTTTTACATTGAGGAAAGATTATATCACTGCTGTCTAGCAGTTTGGGGTTTAAACACATCACAAAATGAGCCACTGTCAGTGACCAGCCTTAGCATGTAAACTATTAATCAATAATTGATACTAATTGATATAATATCACTAAACATAATATTGCGATACTCAAGTGTATCTTACACCCAATAAAGACGAGTTGGCAGTTATTCATTCATTCATTCATCATCTAAAACGCTCCTCCTCCTGGGTCGTGTGGGATGCTGGAGGCTATCCCAGCCCTCATTGGGTGGAAGGCAGGAAACGCCCAGGACAGGCCACCAGTATATCACAGAGCAGACACAAAAGCTTTTGTGTAAATGGTCAATCTCTACTGAACAGCCAGAATACTTAACTTAACCTGCTTTCAACAAAACTGGCGGCATCGTCTGTACTGCTGAAACTGATGAACCAATAATGTGGCAGTATTATAGTCATGCATGTAATAATTTGCTTTCATGAAATGATTACATTTCTCTATAGATCCTTCTTTTAGCAATAACTCTATTTTTTCTATAGGGGAATGAAGAACAATTTGAGCTGGTCGTTTGGAGACTCAATCCTGAACATGTTTTTGGCTCTTGATACACCTGCATGTGACTACACAGACACAGAATGCCAGAATATGCAGGCCTTCCTGCTTGGTCGCTCCAGCACCTCCCAAGTGAACAGCCCCACAACACCTCTGGCTTGCAACCAGCAGGATGTGACCCACCTTAATGAAACCTTCTGTGCAGACATTTTAGCCAACGCATCCAAGGTTCCCGATGCTCTCTATGGTCTCTGTAAAGCTTTGAGCTCCCTCTCCCACTCAGAGTTAATCCAGGTGTGGAAAAACACCTGCCAGATGGTCCAGCTTGTCCTTGCACCACTCCTGGAACCTTGCCCTCCTCTGCCCTCCGAATCAAGCCAGCGCGTGGTACGGTCCACCCTTAGCCTCAGCCAGTTGTTCTGCAACTATGAGAACTGGACCACCGTGGAAGCCATCGACCCGGGTCTGGTCACAATGTGTAGCGACAACGACCCGGAAGCGTTCCTCCAGGGTGTGTGCAATAATGTGGATGTGATGCAAACCCTTATTGCGAACCCCAGCAATGCATGGGTTTGGGCATTCTGCGCAAATGCTTCAGATCAGTACATGGTTAGGCAGTACTGCGTCTACGAAGTGTGGACTCCTCAGACAGTGGACCCCTCCATTGTGGCACTTTGCTGGAGCAATGATCAAGTGAGAATGGAGACCCTGTTGTGTCAGAGTTTGGATTTTTACATGGTCATCTTCTCCAACCAGGAAAACGACTGGTTAAATCCTAACTGTGCAGAGATCCCTACAACCCCAACAGTCAACATCCAAATCCTTGTAGCCGAATCGTGCAGGTACTCAGAATGGCGCAATATTAGGACAATCACCATAGATCAAATATCCCTGTGCATACAAAACGACGAGATTCGATTCGTGAACGAGGTGTGTACCAACAACACCTTACTTGCTACACTTGTCAATAATGTGGCGAATGCCTGGGTGAAGGATTACTGCACTACATCTCTCAGCAATCCTCCAACAAGCCCACCAGTGGTCTCCAGTATTGCCATCTCTCCAACAACTCCAACCGACTTGCCAGGGACCTCTGCTGTCTCTCTCCCCAGCACACCGGTTTCCTCCTCAAGTCTCCCATCAGTCCTGCCTTCGATTCCCAACATTGCCATCTCTCCAACAACTCCCCTGACAAGCTCAGTCTCGGTGTCTAGTACTGCTGCTTCTAACACAACCCCTCCATCCTTTCCATCATCAATCTCCAACTACACACTTTCACCTACAAAGACTTCAACCGACTTGCCAGGGACCTCTGCTGTCCCTCTCTCCAGCACACCAGTTTCTTCCTCAAGTCTCCCAACAGTCCTGCTGTCGATTCCCAACATTGCCATCTCTCCAACAACTCCCCTGACAAACTCAGTCTCGGTGTCTAGTACTGCTGCTTCTAACACAACCCCCACATCCTTTCCATCATCAATCTCCAACTACACACTTTCGCCTACAAAGACTCCAACCGACTTGCCAGGGACCTCTGCTGTCCCTCTCTCCAGCACACCGGCTTCTTCCTCAAGTTTCCCAACAGTCCTGCCTTCGATTCCCAACATTGCCCTTTCTCCCACTGCCCCTCTGACCTTCTCATCAACAGACTCCATCATTAACATCTCGCCTACGAATGTCTTTACAGTTACGTCAGTGGCCTCAAGCATCACTTTGTTTCCCTCGACTTCCCCTGCAGTCTCGCCAACAAACTCCATCTTAAGCCAACCTAACACCTCCCCATTGACCATTCTACCAACAGTCTCAAGAAGCACAGCGTCCCTCTCAGCTTCCCCAACCGTTCCACCAACATCTTCCAAGGTCACTCTGTCTTCATTCTTCTATACTTCCAGCATGACTCTCTCTGCCAAAATCTCTGCAACCGTCTCCAGTCTCACCCTTGCCTCCATAAATTCCCAGGCAGTGTTGCCAACCATCTCCAGTAGTGTTTTTCCAACCATCCTACCGACAGTTTCCAGCACTACTCCCTCCCCAACAACCCGCCCAACTGTTCCCAGTGTCTCCGATTGGTGCAAATATATATCATGGGGTATTTTGCCTGTGGATCCGTCAGTGGTTGGTCTATGTTGGCAACTTGACACAGCAGCATTCCGTCTGAACGTGTGCTGTAACATGACGCTATTGGAACATCTAACCCTTGCTCCCCAGAACCAGTGGCTGAAGTCCGTTTGTTCCGAGAACAACACGAAAGACTTGCTTCCCCAGGTGTGTCTGTACTCTGACTGGAGCCAGCCCACCATTGTAGACATGGCAGATCTGGCTCTTTGCGTTGATCTTGATGCTGTAAACTTTACCAAGAATGTATGCAACAATATCACTGTTCTGCAGAACCTCCTGGCCAATTTGGACAACACCTGGTTGCTGGAGCAGTGCTCCAACCTTACAGGACGTTCAGGGGGTGGTAATGGAAGTCTAATGGGCTTTGTACCCTCTGTGGAGTGCCAGTACGCCAGCTGGGCAGTCACACTACCAGATGCCGCCCTTCTTGCCCTCTGCTGGGACTATGACCAGACAAACTTCATGTCCTCAGTTTGCAGCAACCCTGCCATGCTCTTGTACATCACCCAGGAGCCTTCCAGTCTCTGGGTAAGCACTCTGTGTACCACCTACTCAAACTACGGCAGGACTACCACCCAGTTCAACAACACCAACAGTGGGAACAACAATTATACAAGCAGCACCAGTGTCTGTCTGGTGAAAGAACTGATTGATGGGCTGAACTGGTCATGCAGTGTGGACGTGAGTACGGCTTGCAAGGCAGAAATAAGCCAGTTCCAGGGGCTGCAGGTGCTGATTCAATGTGGGATGGAGGTTCTCCTGCCCCATTTGCAGAAGACATTGAGTCCACAGGTGGCTTCCATAGTCAGGCAGGCGACCAGTGTATGGGCGGTTCTACTGCTTGTCCTAGAAGAGAACGACATGACGACTCTAAGGGTGACTGATAACATTCGGCAAAATGTGCTGGATTCCGTGTCTGCCTACCTGGACAGGGAAACAAACTTTGACAACAAGCAAGTGCTGCTGCAGTGCTTTGGGGTAGGTCTTTTCACTTTAGACTTTTACCTTGATCTCTTGAGCCGTCTTGGTCTACTGAGTCTTGGACTAAATTGCAACACCAATGGTGGTTTAATAATGCAGTCCTATACAGTCTAGTCTTGTTCTGTATACTGGTTTAGAAAACCATGACATTAAATGGGTGTTTACCGAGTACTTAATATGTTATTTGTGATGTTATGGAATATTCTTTAGCTTAGCACTGCATCCTTCAGCCTCAGCCTCATAGGTTTCACAAATTTATATCCTTTTTTGTTTTTCTTCATCAAACTTTTCTTATTACAACAATCCAGCATGCATTGCCATTAAGAATCCCCACCATGCTAATCTTGACTATTAGCCGCTGATGAGGCTAATAAAGACTAATTTCCAAGCAGAAACATTAGGCATCTGTCTTCCTTCTGCAGTAGGAAGCAAAATAGATAGATAGATAGATAGATAGATAGATAGATAGATAGATAGATAGATAGATAGATAGATAGTTTGACACAGGTCGATAGATAGATAGATAGATAGATAGATAGATAGATAGATAGATAGATAGCACTGCTGGAGCACTGCTGTGGGATGTGAGAACATGTTTACAACACACGTAGTAATGACTACAGCTTTCATTTTGGCTAGAGTGTCCATTTAATTTAATATTTGGGTTTTTTCCCAGTCGGGGACTAAATTAGGCATCTGATAAATCTTATATGCCTAATGTGTCCTGAGCTCCATCTGGAAACTAGCCCAGAATCATTTTTATGTCATTACATATGTTGATTATATCCAAAAAGTAATATAAGGTCATCAGTTCTCTGAGCCCCTGTGATTTAGCATTTTACTATGGACATTACTTTGGGGTAATTAATCAATTATTTCCGTTACCAGGATCTGTGAAACTGAGATATGGGATAGTTAGTCACTAGCCAGTATACGGTGTCTAGCCTGTCACTCGTCTTGGACGTTTTACATCTATTCCACGGCATGTAATATTAACAAATTGACATTTGATTTGCTGTTTACAGTGACTCTCTAACCCAAGATCCTGTGTTAACTGTGATTGTCATAGCTGTCCAGACACTGATGTTGGCACCGTAGTCTTCAGAATGTGATACTTTGATGATTTATCCATGGCTGCTCTAAGTAGTTCTCTGATTACCACACCTTGATTGTGGGATGTTTGTGTCTGTTTTTCAGAAAGTGCTGACCGGCCTGATGCAGACAGGAAGAGACGTGAACAGTGTTGGATCTTTCCTTATCAAGGTTAGAACCCAATTTCTAATAAAGCCTTTCTCTAACTGCATATAATACGTAAGCTCACCAGACAAAAAATGAGTCCCCTGTGACTGAAACCTACCTACCAGCGTGTTGCACCTCCACAAGCACCAATAACAGCTGTGATTGGATTTGGATGGACTGGACAGGTTTCTGGATGTAGGCCACATCAATGTTCAGACACTCTGGCATCAAAGAATTGCCTAGTTGGTCCAGATTTGGTGGATGCCTTCCCTGGCACAATTCCGAGGAGAATTCCCTGTAGACTGGGATTTTAGCCACTGCTGGTAGACCCGTATGACCGTACGCTTCCATACACCTGCAGATTCAGCTACTTCCTTCACACTATGGTCTTTGGCACGCCCAAATGCAGTCACTCCTTTTAGCCAAGCATTAACATCTGCTTTGGAGCCATTTTCCACACATGGAACGAGACACTCACTGCACTGTACCACCTCTTCCCAATCTATGGATCCCGTCACTCACACCCCACAGGGATTTATAGCCCCATCGTCCTCCTGCAGCGCCATCTGCAGGAGCCTGAAGTTACTACCACCTTAAACATGCAAGGTGTCTCATTTTTTGTCCGGTGAGCTTATCTCCTGTAAGATGAACAATGTAATGACTTTAATGGCTGCTTTAACTAGAAAGTAAATGACTGATGGTTGGTTTCTGACTTTTGCACAGTAAAACAGTAGATTTTTGTTTTCACCTTATTTTGCAGGAGTACTTCCGTATCCCCCTGGCCAGCCTAAAGACAGTATTTGGTTCAGTGGATGTCAGCACCATGAGGCAGATTTTACAGTACTTCATCCGGAACCAGGCCAACCTGCAGGTGGACTGCCTTTAACAACGTTTAAGGAGAGAGGAGACGGAAAACTGTGTATTTTATACTGTTGCTGTGAAATCAGTGTAACCATGTTTTCAAACCGATATGTGTAGCGTTTTTGGACCCATATTCAAAAGACAGGTTTTCTATTCATGTTAAAAATGGTCTAACACAGCGAGAACACAAGCTATTTGTAGGTCCAAGAAGAAGGCTTGGTCACTCAGCTCAAGCTAATCATGTTACCATTATTAATCCTCTGTTTGAGCACTGCACCTGTCAGATTCCTCTAATATCTACATCGTCGTATGTAGACCATTATTTCACGCCCCTCGTCAAATGACATCCTCTAAGTGAACATGAGTTACACATCCTCTACAGAGAACAGACATAAAATCGTATTTAAGTATGTTCAAATTTCATACCTTATCACTGATTTCCTCATGTATACATTTCTTAACATGATAAAATGGTTCTAAGACATTTCTCTCTCATAGCTGACTGAGGAGTATTTGCATACAATGGTGAACGTACTGATCCATGTCCAACTGAGGCAAGACGTGACTCTGTTCTTTGACCTGAGCCCTCTCTTGAGCCTGGCAACACTAGAGGACATCCACTCTTTACCTCCATTGCAGAACGATGTCAATGTGTAAGTAACACGCTGGGGATTCATTTCTCCACACACAGATCAATCTGTGTAATTTAGTCCGGAACTTGGCTTAATCTGTATCTCGAAAACTGACCCATAAAGTGTTCAAACATTCAGGGCATGTAAAATAGCACATATCTGTCTATCTATCTGTCTATCTATCTATCTATATCTATATATATATATATATATATATATCCCAGTATATGGAGAGAGCGAGAGAGAGAGACAGAAAGAGTTGTGTGGAAGTTGGTGATGGCTTAAACAGCACTGGGAGGCGACCTGGTGGTGAATACCCGGCCAAGCCCACCCAAGGCCTATGGAGGAGGCAGCACATTCAGCAGCAAAGCCCGGCTGGAGGAAGGTGGCAGCTGAGGACGTTTGGCTGGCCTAAAGTTGGGGTTCCAGGACATGTGCAGCACTCTTGCTGGCGTCTGCGGTGTTCTGGGCAGTGGAGGAAATGGAGAGCGCTGCTGCTTTTGCCACTGCCCCTAACTGCCTAAGCTGTGAGGAGGGCAGGAGGATGCAGTACTCGGTGTCTCTGCTTTTTATGGGAGAGGATGTGCGCACATGGCCGAGACAGAGTGCCCCATGTTTGTTTACTGGGACAGTGGACATTGCGAATCCCTGCTGTGGTGGGGCTGCGGTGGGACTGCAGAGGCTTTACACTAGATGTATCAGCCGCTGGTCAGGTACTGATGTTGGTCTGTGATTGGATGGTCTTTTCTTGGATGGTCTGGATGTCCTGTTGAGCAATCAACTGGGACCCTTGAACCAGCAGTTTGTAGCTTAAAGTATCAATGAAGGGTACAAGAACCTCACAGCAGACCGGTTCAGAAGGTTAGCATTCACAGCCGAATGCAGGAGTGGCGTTTCCATGGATTTCAGGATGCCGACCTCCAACTCATCCCAAGGGTTTTGAATGGAGCTCTACAAGCAATATTCTCTGCCAATAGAAGACAGTTTCTCCAGATCAAACATTTAGAATTATGTTGGATAATTGAATCATTATCTGACAGCAATTTCATAATGAGAAATATTAAGTATGTACTAAAGCTAAAAGTTATAGAGTAATTTGACTTCAAATTTCAAGTTAACCAAATGGATTCGGTATTGACAGTCAGGTTGCATTTTTCATGACTTAGATTTGTCCTCCTTCATCTCTCCCTCAGATTAAACATAATCAACAGCATCATCAACAACCTGTCCCTCGAACATCGTCAGGCTTTCGGCTGGTGGTACAGCCAGTCTGTCGGTAAGGGCAACATGACGGCTGGCGGCTCGTCCTTCATCCGAGACCGCGGTAACCTGATCGCGTACCTGCCGTTCAACAGCTTCCAGTACCTCACACCTGCTCAGGTAACAGCCACGGCTCCTCAATGTGACACCTGAGCTGTCCTGGCTGATTTGTCCCGAGGCAGCTCCACTGGGGGCTTTCGGATAGGGGCCATTGTTTATCACTGGTCAGAAGGTCCTTTTGTGATGGACATGCCTGAAAATCCAGCTTCAATAAGTAAATATGGGCCCCCGTGAATTAAACATGGGCATGTAGTGGGCAGTGAGTAAACTCAGGGGGTTAAAACAGTACCAGTAACAGTAAACACGGTGTCAGTCGCATTGTGTGGATTGCAATGTGCATAAAGATACAGTATTCTTGCTTGCGGTTTGGGTTCTTCACTGTCTCTGTATGTGTCCTCTTCCTCTAAAAGCTCCTGGATGGTCTGGATGTCCTACTGAGGAATGATTTGGGACCCTTGAAGCAGCAGTTTGTGGCTCAAAGTATCATTGGAGGGTACAAGAATCTCACCGCAGACCAGTTCAGAAGGTTAGCGTTCACAGCCGAATACAGGCGTGGCATTTCCATGGATTTCCAAGACAAGTCAAAGACATGCTGTTCTTCCATGTCCATCCGTTCTGTATTAGAGATTGCACTGATGAAGCATCAGTGCCCGAATTCACACTGTGTAGCATAAGGTTAGCTGTGGAGTTCTTCTTGTGGGGTAGGACAGTGAGTACAATTTCAGAATTATGACCTGCTTGTAGATTTAAAAAAGAGATTTAGAAGTTTTTTTTTTAGAGACAGGTCCATAAGTATTGGGACATGGACCATTGTTTGTTTAGGAATTACAGCCATGTTTTACATAGTGCCTCCATTTTCACAGGCTCCATTTTGGATGCAAATCCTTTACAGTCAATGACTACCTGAAGCGTGGACGCCATAGACATCACCAAATGCTTTGCCAGGCCTTTACTGCAGCTGCCTTCAGACTTAGTGCATGAAGGTCGTGCCCAGTTGGGTTGAGATGAGCTGACTGACTTGACCATTTAAGAACATTCCATTACTTTGCCTTAAGAAGCTCTTGGGCTGCTTTCCCTGTATGTTTTGGGTCACTGTCCATCTGTGCAGCACACATCCTATTACAGTTTTCCAGTACTTGATTGAATCTGAAAAGAAGGTTCAGCTCTACACACTTCAGAATTCATCCTGCTACATCATCAGTAAACACCAGTGAGCCAGTTCCATTGGCACCCATGCATGTCCGTGCCATAACTCTACCTCCACCATGTTTCACGGTGATCTGGTATTCCTTGGATCATGAGCTGTGTCTTTCCTTCTCCATACTCTTCTCTTTCCAGGACCATCTTTCTGGTATACGTTAATCTTGGTTTAATCTGTCCAAAGAATCCTATTCTAGAACCGGACAGGCTTGTTTTAGATGTTTTCTAGCCTAGTCTAGACTGGTTTTCGGTTCTTGAGTGTGTCCAGTCGTTCACATCTTGAGGTATTTACACTCATTAAGGCGTCTTTTTATAGTAGCCTGTGACAAAGATACGCCAGTCTCTCTAGAATGGCTCGGGCTGGACGAGATGATGTGAAAGCGGTTTTCTTTAACGTTCAACAAATTCTACTTAAGTTTATTTACTAAATTTACTGAAGTTGTCTTCTGTGGTCTTACAGGCCTTCTGTAGTTGCCAAGCTTACCACTAAAAACCCGTAATATCCTTAATTTGCCATGAAATGATGAGTGAATGAAATGATGAGGATTTATGGGGATAATCAGTCATCAAATTATCTTTAAGCCTCTGAAAATGGAAGGACTAATGACTGTAATTCCTAAATGGACACACTTCAATCACATATTGGCCGTACAAACACAACATTACTAAAGATCAAAAGCGTCACTGTGGATTTATTTATGGTCCTCATTGTACGTGTTCAGTAAGTGAAACAGTAATATTGGAATACATACAGTAAGTATTGATTTTATGTCTGTCAGTGTAGACACCTTGTTTGGATAATTAATCCTTCATTAAGTTGAGTGTATGAAATTTGATTGCTGGGGGCATCAAGGAGACATTTCCTCTTTGTTGTTAAAGCTAGCTACAAGATATCAGCTTGTCTTCCTATATATATGCTTATTTACATTTATTCTGATGCCACTCATGTAGACACAACTACAGGTTAATTAAAGTATTATATTTTGAAGTAGTTTATGCCTACTGAAAACATGGATAAACTTTATCTATTGTCTTATATATTTGATGGGACAGTGATGGAGTTATACAACAAACAGTGTATGTCATGCCATTTATGTCAACTAAACAACTAAAGCAAAAGCCTCAAGCAACCAAGTGAAACCTTATCAGTCGTTACCATAGTTTTCCATAATTGCTCCTTTTGTGGAAACACTATATAGTAACTCTGTGTTTTTGGCATTTTTGCTCTCTCTCTCTCTCTCTCTCTCTCTCTCTCTCTCTCTC
>CM067498.1:3055102-3068881 GCA_034552555.1 Semaprochilodus insignis
TGTATATATACTGTATATATATAATATTGTTCTTTTTTCTTTTTCTTTTTCTTTTTCTTTTTTCCTTTTTCTTTTTCTTTTCCTTTTTCCTTATTCTTTTCCTTTTTCTTTTTCTTTTTTCCTTTTTCTTTTTCTTTCTTTCTTTCTTTCTTTTCACCACCAGCGTTTCTTTCTTTCTTTTTCTTTCTAGAAGTATATTCAGTATATTCAGTTTTTCATGGCAGTATTTAACTGTTGCACAGTTGATGTATTCTGACTGTTCAGTCTCATCAATGAAGTAAATTAATATTGTGTTTTATATGTATAATGCAGCATGAAAATACCTGAAAGTATTGTGATATAGCCTTTATGTGATACTGTCCACCCCAGGTCAAACACATAGAGGCAGCAGTGTTTTGTTTGTTTGTACTTTGTTACCCACAATGCCGTTTCGTCCTCCAGAGCATGCACACTGGCACGTACACCGAGGAGGAGTTTCGGTCTCTGGGTGTGATGGCGACGTTCGTGGTGGACGAAGTGTTCCTGCAGCTGGACAGGAGCTTCTTTGTGGTCAGTCTGGAGTTCCTGAGAGGTTTCTGCTACAGTAGTAGCAAAAGAGACATTGTGGCCTCGATGCTCCAGGAACCCAGCACGTTCGGGTAAGGAAGTTATGGCTGTATTGAACCTATATGTTTATATCACATACTAAACATACAGTATAATATGAAAACCATAGACTATAATAGAATATTAAACCATAGTGGTTTACACACTGCAGAAAACGATATCTCAGTAAGTAGAATAATCTTATATGAAGTTGATATCTCTTAAAATTTTTGAGATTGTTGTAAGCTCATTTTAGGATTATTGAACTCATTTCCAGGTGTGTTTTACTTGTTCTAAGTGATTTTAGTAAGCTAAATTATATGATTAGATAGTTCAGCTTGTTTCAAGCACGTTTCTTAAAATTTCGAAATTATCTGTCAATGTAGTGGCTTAAGCGGTTTCTAAAACCACGTAAAACAAATAGAAATATCTGGAAATAAGACAAAAGATCCTGTGAATTAAACAGCAAATGAAGGCTGTATAGTATTATTGTCTTTCTGAGCAGTTAAAAATTGAAAATATAATCAATTTCATTTCAGAATTTCAATTTTTATTTTGACATATTGTTCCCATATGTTATATAGTCAGAAAGTAACTGTCAAATATAAGGATGAGCAGCATTTCGGCTTGTTTCCTTCACGTTTCTTAAAATAAGCTAAATTAAATATCAAAATGGGACTTTTAAGATATACCAGCTAGAATATATATCTTTTGCAGTGTAAACACAACATTTATTGAATTGTTGTAAATGAATGGTTTAGTTTTTAGCTTTTTTTAAATTTTGGATAGAATAAACTCTTATGGGCTTAAAGGGTATATTGCTATTTACAGACATTAATTTAACAGCAGGGGGAAAATGTATTTATAAATATTATCAATGCACATCTGTATTATTATAGTTCTTAAACTGGTAATCAAAGACAAAAATTGAAGTTTTTAAAAATTATAGAAAATACAGAATAACAGCAACTCCAACACATTTATGTGGCATGTCTTTTGCATGTACTGTATATCTAAGGCTTTGTAATCTAGTGAACACACGACTAACAAAATAAACCCTATTAGACAGAATGTAAATCAACTGCTATGGTTAATCTGTTTATGGAACTGCTGCATCTTAAATACATACGTTTTTTATTGATAATGGTTCATGGTGTAAACAAGTGTCATAGGTTCTTATTAAAAGTGTGTTTCTGTTGTTCATGATTATTATTATGAAAATGAATCATTTTCCTGAAATAACACCCGCGGCTTATTGGCAACATAGGTGAGCTAATATAGTACCATGGACTCATTTAAGTCCAGTCCAGACTTTTCTACTGTTCTGCTCTTTTTATCATTTAATATAAATCATATACAACTTTCGTGGTTAGGTCAAAAAGCCAGAAAACAACTTAACGCTAAATTCCATGCTTTCTCAACATATAATATAAATTTATATTTGCAGGAGAAGAAAAAAAACTTACTTTACATTTATCAGTAGTCAATAGTAAGTCATTTCGGGTCTTTTTTTTCTTGGTTATGTCAAAAAATATATATTGTTCATGTCATTATTTTACAAAAATGTGTTTAAAAATGTTTATATATAAACGTATTATTGAAATGTGGGTGGGCTTATTGGGCCTATACCCCCACTGACACCTTTACTGGATACACTTACCTTGTATCTACACTACATATTCACCATGTAGGTGCACTTTGTAGCTCTACATGTGTTTCTCTGCGTTGCGGTGCTTGTTTCCATACATTTAGTCAGGAATAAATCTTTGTCTCCACGTCTGAGGAAGAACTCGTATCTATCAATTGCACCTTTGTTTTCCTCCTCTCTTAAAGCCCAGTCCAAAACTGGACCGCAGCGACCCTCAATCAAGTGGACAGGTTCCTGTTGTTCCTGCCGCAAGAGACCATCCAGTTGATTCCTCCGGTAGGCAGTTATCAGCACCATCACCATCCCGGCAGAATCACTTTGCATTATAGGGTTGCAATTCATAATTGGACTGCAGCGATATTGGTCTAAGCATCTTCACAGGTGAAGGCTGCTATGCTCTCCTTTTCACTCCTAGCCCTTTTCCACCAGCGTGGACCAGGTTCTGTTACTGTTGGGCACTTCATTTTAAAGCGTTTGGCAAATTTCCACCGAAGTTCGTTCCCAGCTGGAACCAAAGAACAGTAGGTTCTTCACCATGAACCCTGATGACATCTGTAGGCATGTCAGTTGTTGAGGAAAGAGAAGGCAACAATGGCGACACCCAGTGGTCTGCTAGAGAACCTCTACTACGTCTTCTTATCTCCAGTAGTTGATCCGTGCTCGCTTTCTGGATCTAAACAAACATCTGGAATAACAGCACAAACACTCGCAGGTAATCTATACGCTCCGCCATCTTGGTTCTACTGTATACTACCGCTCTGCAGCGCTGCTTGACATCGATGTCATATGCTTTTACGTTCCTTGGTTCCAATAAAAACTGGTGGAAACACAGACTGGTTCCCTGAATAACAACAAGGTGTTAAAAAGCCTGAATGGAACCAGTTCAAGAACCAGGGTTCTCCAGGTGGAAAAGGCCTGTCAGTGTGCTATCTCAAATTCCAAGGGTCAGTCATCTGGCCTAACACCCAATAAGCCTGTCAGAGAAAGGAGGGCTCCAGAAGTGAATGTATTTTCAGGCAATATTTAAAACACAAAAAAATGCTGAATCAGCATCATATTTTTGGTATGAAATGATATTCAGGACACTAAACGTATGGATATATGAGCATGTGTTATTTTATATCTTTGACGTCTTTGGCGACCTTGATGTGGCATTAAGAGCAGTCGTCGTGGTGCATGCATGCCGCAGTCGTGGCTGTTGGGTCAGTCAGGTACAGCGATAAGGTCCGTCCTTGCTTACGTCACATGCACGGCCGAGCATGAAACTTGAATCATTTGCATGTCTCACAATGTCAAACCTACCCACCAAGCTTCAATCCTGATGGTTGATTCCTTCTGGGTGCAGCTACATGTGCAATGATGACTGTATACTGTATATAAATGATAGAAATATAAAAAATTATTATGATATAAAATTGTACTAGTTACAGTTACAGGTGCTGGTGTGGGACAGACGTATGATACTGTATGGTTATTGTCTCTGTGTTAAATGTAGCAAATCATATTTCATCCCTCACTCATGACGTGCCCGTGGTGGGAAGAGCAAAGCTGACGTAGAACTTTTGGATCACGATGTTTCATGCCACTGTGGATTTTTACACCCATAACCGTGACGCTCCCCATTTTCACTTGGCCTTTGCCTTCAGGGATGAATCAGATAGCGGTCATGATTCATTCAGAGGCCTCCGCCCTGTCCTGACGCAACCTGACTCCTGGGGTCAGGAGCAAGTGGAGAAGATGAAGGAAAAGAAATCCTCCACACTCTGTCACGCTGACAAGTGCTGCACATTATCCATTTACATCCGCCCTCACATGCCCGGTTCCGTTTGTGTGTGTGTGTGTGTACGTGCATGTGCGCACAGGACCTGATGAGTCAGGAGCGGATGGAGCGACTGTTTGGCAGTCAGCGGCAGTGGGAGAGTGGAGATGTGGGCTCTCTGTGTGTGCAGGAACGCTCCGTGCTCTTCACCATGCAGCCGTTTGTGCTTCAGTACTTCTTGGGTTTCCTCAAGACAGGACGCAGTGAGTGCCGTCATTGCTTGTGTTTCGTGTTGTCGTTGACCTCCACACCATATTTAAAGTTAACACCCTTCTTCCATATATTCGTTGTATTACTAATTCAAATATATGCTAGTAGCAATATATGCAAATATATGCAAATCACTGTATTCCCACTGTATTTATGTCTTTTATGTATATTTGGATTTCTCATTAGATATGCAGGCCATATGGTATTAGCACGGCCATTAAACGTAATGAGCAACAACACACAACTCAATTAACCTTCTGTTAAACCATCACATCCCATAAACCCACGTGCCTTGGGATGCTACCAGTCATATCAGCTTCTAGTGCTACTCTTCTGAACTGGAAATGAAGGACAGCCCTTAACACAAACAGGAAAAATGTATTAACACTCAACGTCCACTTTATTAGGTACTACTTTCTGTTTAGGCATCTATACTTGCTGTCCATTCTATTAGAGATACCATAATGGTGCAGTGTACAGTTGTGCATTTACAGTACAAAACTGCTTGGAGCAAAGTCTGGTTCCATTGACTTACATTCAGATTAAATGAGGTTTTTGCCCTCTCCTGTAAAGTTGCCATTTTGGAGATATTTGTTTTTCTTCAGATAGCAACAATATCTTGAAGCCTAGATTCTAATAAAGCTGTTGAGCAAGTTCAATCATTAAACAACACTGAATTACAAAAAAAACAAACATCAAAAACAACTTGAGAAAGAATAAAAAAATGAACCTGCCTGTTGTACAACTGCACAACATTATAAAAATTGTCCCTCAAATGTCATAGACCAATAGAAATGGTCCAAAATAACTTGATATAGAATGTCTTTACTTTAAGGTATATGGGGTGCTTACTTGGTAAAGTTTGATAAATGGAATTATATACTTCATTCTAATCGCTGTGGATCTGGGCTGCCTTTCATTTACAGCTGATCTTGAAGTCCACCTAACATTGTCTTTATCAGTTCATGTATAGTTCATGAACAATAAATAACCAGTGATATCACCGCTTCGCTAGCTTGGACACGCTACCTGATTTCATACACATTCCAGTTCAGGCTGACTTGTTGTCATTAGTAACCGTGAAGCCAATCACTCATTCTTCTTTAATAATAAACTAATAATAAACACATTATATACCACATTTAATACAGGAATGTTTGATTCTCCGGCCATGTCTCCTTCAGCTGTCACCCCGGTTCCCACCTGCGAGAGCCTGCATCTGACCCAGCCGTCTGCCTGGCCCATAAACAGCCTGACAGGAATGTCCTCGACGTCTTTCAGAAGGTGCCTGGAGCTCATCGGCCAGGATCCTTTCTTCAGATCCTTCGAGCTATCGCTGCTGCTCCGCAAGACCAAAGAAGTACCTGCTTCACTTCAATCCAATACACACCAACATAACTGCCTGCTCGGGGTCTTAATTGGTTGAGATACAAGAATAGTATTTTTATGTGAACTATATACAGCTCTGGAAATAAATAAGGGTTTCTGAGGGATGGGGGGGGTTCAAATCGAGCTGTACTTGAAGCTCGAACGGCTTGGGGTACAGACCGACTCTTGACCATTGCCATAAGGTGGGGAGGGTCTGGTCCATTCTTGGCTTTGTAGGCAAGCAGGAGAGGTTTAAACCTGATGCGGGCAGCTACAGGAAGCCAGTGAAGGGAGCGCAGCAGTGGAGTGACATGAGTGAAGCACTTTACAGTGGTTGTGAGTTTACTGTGTTTACTGTCTACTATCCAAAATGACCACTAACCCTGTAAGTGTGTTCTGAGTTCTATATACAATATTCACATGCTCTAAAAATCTGAAAAACAAAATTCTTACTTATATGGTGGTACTAAAGTCCACCGTATATTTTGGCACACATGCCATTGAAAATCGCTGTCCAAAGAAAAACAAGTATCTCCAAAAAGGCAACTTTACAGGAGAGGCCAAAAACCTCATTTAATTTTAATGTAAGTCAATGGAACCAGACCTTTTATCCAAGTGATTTTGGGCCATTTCTGTTGGTCCATTCATCACGGAATTTCCACACAATGTAAACGGCAGCTGATGTGTTGAAATGATGCAGAAAAGTAAAAATCAACAAAAATATACATGTTTTTCTGTGGACAGCAGCAATATGTTTTCACCAAAACCTAAATCCCTAAGGTTGCATTCAGAGATATTAAGCACTTTAGGATGTCTGGTTCCTTTCAACACCACTGTGAACAATCTCACTCAAGTTCCTCTGGAATAAAGCATTTCATATCAAATCGCTCTAAAAGATCTTTATGACTGATTCATAATTCCTCGAAATGAAAGGCCAGTGTAGACAGGGTGTACATTTAGGGATATAATATGAACATTCATTTTATGACAAGGTTGTTACATTCTACTTTTTCTCATCTCTGATTTATTTTATCTTATTATCTATTTTATCTGTATTTAGTTTAATTAACAAATTCCTTTTACTTTCCTGACTCCTGTAATTCACTTAATAATATTTATTTATTCATCCACAGTTGTAAACCAGAATTAACTAAGTAACTAAGTAATTAACGTAATAATCAGATTACACTGTATGTATTTATTGTTTGCAGGTATATGGTGCGGTCTCCACCTTCAGTCCATATGTTACTGCTGAGCTGGGGAACATTGCCACGCAGCTTACAGCTGATGAACTGGCCTTACTCAAACTCTCTGATATACGTACTCTATCGCCTCTGGGAGCTGTTAATAGCTGGACTAAAAAGCAGGTAACTAAGTTTGAACTAAGCTATCAGACTGATGAATACAGGTTATAACCAATAATGGTTCCATGTGGTGGTTTCAGAAATGTATTCTGCCTTCAGAGTCTGCACCTTTACTTCTACATTTATTATTTTTTCAGCCGAAGTGACTATGAAGTAAGCTATTCGGGTTTTAGCATCAAGTTCAAGAGGCTTTACTGCCATTTGAGCTCCAGCTATATACAAATACACAGTGAAAAGAAGGAGTGTTCCTCCAAGACCATGGTGCAACACAAAATACACAGTGCAGACAATACAGTGCAATAAATACCAAAGACTTACAATAAATCTGCTGTCACATAATAACAATTAGCCTAGCATATAAGCCCACCACACACAAAAAATGAGTCCCCTGTGACTGAAACCTGCCTGACACTGTCTACTACCTCCACGAGCTCCAATAACAGCTGTGATTGGATTTGGCATGTACTGGACAAGTTTCTGGATGTAGGCCACATCAATGTTCAGACACTCTTACATCAAAGAATTGGTCAGTTGGGCCAGATTTGGTGGATGCCTTCCCTGGAACAAGAGGAGAATTCCCTTTACAGTAGACTGGGATTTTAGCCACTGCTGGTAGACCCGTATGACCGTACGCTTCCATACACCTGCAGATTCAGCTACTTCCTTCACACTATGGTCTTTGGCACGCCCAAATGCAGTCACTCCTTTTAGCCAATCATTAACATCTGCTTTGGAGCCATTTTCCACACATGGAGCGAGACATTCACTGCACTGCACCACCTCTTCCCAATCTACGGATCCCGTCACTCACACCCCGCAGGTATTTATAGCCCCATCATCCTTGTGCAGCGCCATCTGCAGGAGCCTGGATTACTACCACCTTAAACACACAAGATGACTCATTTTTTTCTGGTGAGCTTATTTAGTCCACACTTAGCCTTTATGGGAGAGGAATGGATGTAATATCCTTAAACATACAAGACTAATTAATGGCCTTCTATTAAAGACTGGTGGACTGAGAGACACTAGAGTCTCTTCACCTACACTGAGCTGATTAAGAGTCTTGTTCCAGAAATGATAATAGGACATTAGAGCCATAATAAATCATTCTCCTGTTACTCTCCATACTTAAGTACATTTGAAGGTAAATACTTTAGTACTGTTACTCCAGTGGAGGTCTAAAGGGAGGAACTTCTACTGACAATGGAGGTGTATTTTACCTTGGGGATCTCTACTTTAACTCAGGTACAAGGGTTGTGTACTTCGTCTGCCACTGCTGGTATGAAGTCTGTGCTAATGTGTTGGTAAATCCTATGATGGTTGTTCTGTGTCACAGATGGGAGTGTTGTTCTCTGCTGTGATAAACTCCACCAAACAAACCCCCAGCCAACTGACATCCAGCTCCTTCGTCGCCTTGGGATACATCATTTGTGGGATTGATGCCACTGTTGTCCGCAACCTCAATCCAGTGGAGTTTAGGTGAGATTGTCTTGTTGTTTATGCTCTGCTGTGAACGTTTTGGATCAGGTTAATGTCCTTTTCACACACTGTAGGATAAATGTGAGAAGTAGGTTGCCAGATTGTGACCAAGGTGGCCATGAATGAATGTACATGATACTAAACAGTATCTATTGCATGTCTTTCGTTTGTAGCAGCAGGTTGTGAGGACATAGCCAGGGTGTCTAACAAAGAACAATGATTCCTTATTAGCCTCATCAAGGTCTTCTCTGAAGCACTGTGGACCAGGGACTCTGTATAAATGCTGTTGCTTTGTGTTCTGGCAGTAAGGCAGCGTTGTGGCTGGGGCGCCTGAACCTATCCTGCTCTGAGGACCAGCTGCAGGCCATGATCACGCTGCTCAGCCACAGTCTGGCGTTTGGGTCAATCAGCGCGTGGGGCCCAGAGGTCTTCATTGAGATTGGAGCGTTTGCTGGTACAGGCCTTTTTTCCGTATTGAATATATCATGTGCCTCAGAATTTAGAGCCATTGACCAATGTGCCTGTCTACTGTGTTTAGCCCATCTGTGCAGTGAAACACCCACATACACACACACACACACACACACACACACACACACTAGTGAACACACACACTGGGGGGCAGTGAGCACACTTGCTCGGAGTGGTGGGTAGCCCTATCCACGGTGCCCCTGGAGCAGTTGGGGGTTAGCATGCCTCAAGTACTCAAGGGTACTTCAGTCGGGTGCTGACGGTTTTGGAAATTGAACCAGTGATGATCTGTTCACAAGGCTGGTTCCCTTACCTCCAGCGCAAGACTGTCCCTAAATACACCCATCTTCTAAGTCTACCTTCACCAGGCTAGCAGGCTAAAGTGACTCAAATGTGATTTTTTTTTTTAGGGCTGTGTGGACACACGTCAAATTCAATCTTTACAAATCAAATTTGAGTCAGGTTCAGAATTGTGGGCATGCGACATGAATGTGTTTTTTTCCACTGTGCACGCGCCATCACTCACTCCATCCCACTCCAATAATGAACAGCTAGGAGCTGATCAGAGCTTGGCTGGAAAGCCTCGTTCTACTAGTTAGTTTGCTGTTCATAATGCATGTGGTTCAGTCACAGGACGTTACTGATTAGGATGTGTGCATGCAGGTCATTCATGCAGGACGCTGGTTCACGTTAATGACAGATATGAGTCCCTTACCTATGTGAATGTGAACCATCATGTTAGAGAGAGCGGAGCTGAGCAAAAAATTGGATTTGAGCAACAAGGCTTGTAAAGTTGTAGCCTAAGATTGAAGTTGGAGATATCCAAAGTATTGAGACCGGACTTTTGGGAAATATCCCTGCAGATGTCTTTGAAGAACTGAAAGCAAATCTCCTATCAAGAATGAAGGTAATAAAGGCCAAGTGTGGACTAAATAAGCTCACTAGACAAAAACAGTAGTCACCTTGTGTGTTTAAGGTGGTAGTAACTTCAGGCTCCTGCAGGTGGAGCTGCACGAGGATGATGGGGCTATAAATACCTGCGGGGTGTGAGTGACGGGATCCACAGATTGGGAAGAGGTGGTACAGTGGTTGGTGTAGCTCAGCGGGTAAGACCACTATCCACCAGGGAGCCACCACATGTGGGAGACTGGGGTTCGAATCCCGGTCTGGGTGACTGTGCTACACCAATAAGAGTCCTTGGGCAAGACTCCTAACACTACATTGGCCTACGTGTAATATGAATGACCTTGTAAGTCGCTCTGGATAAGAGCGTCAGCTAAATGCCATAAATGTAAATGTAAATGTACAGTGCAGTGAATGTCTCGTTCCATGTGTGGAAAATGGCTCCAAAGCAGATGTTAATGATTGGCTAAAAGGAGTGACTGCATTTGGGCGTGCCAAAGACCATAGTGTGAAGGAAGTAGCTGAATCTACAGGTGTATGGAAGCGTACGGTCATACGGGTCTACCAGCAGTGGCTAAAATCCCAGTCTACAGGAAACTCTCCTCGGAATTGTGCCAGGGAAGGCATCCACCAAATCTGGCCCAACTGCCCAATCCTTTGATGTAAGAGTGTCTGAACATTGATGTGGTCTACATCCAGAAACTTGTCCAGTACATGCCAAATCCAGTCACAGCTGTTGTTGGTGCTTGTGGAGGTATTACATGCTATTAGGTATGTTTCACTCACAGGTGACTCACTTATCTCTGGTGAGTTTATTGAAACATTTGATGTGATATTAAGCTGGTTTAAAGGCCATTTTGACTGAAATCCAGTAAACGAAATATTCTATTGTATGCTGTTCTTGAAGTAACCATAGATTAGAATGGCAGTACAAGGGGAATAGTTGAATGAGGGTGAACCCAAACAAATGAAGTGAAAATGTATTATGCATGTAATGTAAAAAAAAAAATTATCACAGTATTCCATAATATCAAGCCCAAGGCCATATATATGTATATTTCTTGGTTTGTGTCCATCTCTTCTCCATAGCTGGCATTCCAGATATGGCCATGTCTGCTCTGGTGAAGGAGCAGATCGAGGGAATCACCCCCCTTGCCGTGTCTCTCATTCCAGCCAAAAAGTTTGTGGTGAGTGACTCAAATGACTTGTTTGAAACGATGCCCTGATCGCGGCTCCCTGCACTGGAAAATCAGGAGCACTAAAGAAAAGTGAAGGAAGGCAAAGTAAGCAGCACCATGCTGTAGCATTACCTGTTTGCTTGTCACTCGACACTTGACTGTACCCACATGCAGCTCGCGGGTCCACTAGAGTGCATGGTTTAGAAACTTCTGTGGTGCATTATGGGATTGTAAGAGTGCACTGGATGTTTTCAGATGCCACTACCAAAGGCCAGACTCACAAATAGTGCAGTGTATAAAGAACAGGGTGTAGATTTTAACACAGCCACACTAGAAACCACTGCTCTGTTGTTTTCTGGTTTAGACATTTTTCCCTTCATCTTGCTTTCTTTGTCTTCAGGTCGTATTCAACCAGACCCAGATCAGCATGTTTTCCTACGAGCAGGCTGCAGCCGTCACCGCAGCCCAGCGTTCAGCACTGAGTTCGGTACAGGAGACAGCGTTATCCATGGTGCTCAATCCCCTGGAAGACAAACCTGTAGATTTCAGAGGTATCACTTTATATACACCACCAGTCAGTTTAGACACTTCCATCTGAATGGATGTAGTTGGTGATTTTAAAGACTCTACAGTCTTACACTTAACAGCTCCAACTGATGAGAGTCTGAACCAGTACATATCCTGATATACCACATACACTCTTGATGTACCACAGTATGATATTTCTCCATATCTCCACCTCTAATATACAGCTCTGTAAATATATAAGAGCCCACTCCAGTTTCTTCTTAAATCAGCATCTCCACATGTACAGCAGGTTCTTAGTGAGGAACAGAAGGTTGGGTTCTAGCTTTACTGGCAGATACAGTGAGCGTCTGGTTCATAAGAACAAGGTCAAGCAGCAAACACACAGGACAACACAGCTACAGACTGGCAGAGGGCCAAAACCACTCTCTACTGACCGTGATGAGCGCCACCTCATTCCAATGTCACTTAACCACCGTAAGATGACCTCAAGTGACCTACAGAAAGACTGGCGAGCGGTGGCTGGGGTGAAACGCACAGCGAGCATGGTTCAAAAAACAGGCTTCTGGAGGGTCATTAGTGATTTTCTAAATAAACAGATCTAAATACAATATTTGATCTGGAATTTGGGAGACGTGTTTCCAGTAGTGTATAGAATCAAACAGAACTGCTCATTTTGGTCAAACACAAACCCAGAAACTGTACAACTAGAGGAACTGATCATTCTGAGGTGCTCTCTTAAATTTTGCCAGAGCTGTAAACTTAGTGGTGTAAAAACGTTGATCTCTTTTTCTGCACAGTGTAAAAGCTCTAGTTCTCCTTTCAGTTTAGTGAATATTCATGATGGACCGACCAATAGAATTGCTCCAAACCTACTTAGTAATAAACCTTGTTCTATCAGCCTCCACTGCAGGTTAGGAAAGCTGGTTCATCCTCCTGTATATATATCATATAAAATCCTTGTATCATTGTTTTCATTTTTATTTTTTCTATTATTTCAAATATGAACTGTTTTCACCTTGCATAAACATTTGACCATAAATTAACCAATAGAAATGGTCCGAAATGATATTACAGAATGCATTAAAGTATAAAAAAAATTATATTACAGAGATCTTGTTTTAATGTTCATTTATGACAACGACCGTGTTATATATGGACCTTTCTAATGAATTAGTTCAAACTGTGTAAAAATAATTCATTAAAAACAACAAAATATTCACGCCCTAGATATCTGTAAAGTCTATTTTATGATTTTTAAACACCAGGCATTAACAGAGATGGTAATAAGCAAACAAATCATTTTTTGCTACTTTTTTATTCGCCATTCATCCCAAACCTCAACCCCAACGTTTCATTTGTAAAAATAATATTTTTTTGTATTTTTTCACCTTTTTTAAAGATGTATTTTTTTTGTATGTATATATATATATTTTTAAAATATATTACATATATTCTAAACTCACTCACTTTACATCATGAGATTGATATAGAAATAAAAAATAACTTCACAAAGTTGATTGTTGCATGTTTTCATGTCACTACCAAAACACAAAGAGTTTTAGTCAATAGGTGGGACCTTATTTTAGCCACACCCCTGGATTTTAGAGCAGGAGGTAAGACCGTATAACATTATCACACCTTATCATTCCTGCAGTCAATTCATTTTATGGGCGTCCAAATGTTCAAAACTGTAAAATAGCTAAAGCTGTCACCATAGAAACAGTTGGTAAAGTTTCTGTAGTGTTATAATTGTGACAAAAGGAAAGTTCAGACATTCATTTTAATAAAAATATCCATAATTAAACTACAGCGTCACTGAAAGCAAAAGGATTTTGGTCTAAGTCCAAGTCCGTTAAAAATCCAAAATGTGTTTTCAGCTCTGACTCGATTGATCCATCGTAGAACTCTTTGTATTTTTAATTTTTTTTATTTATGCAACTAAATGGACAACATAAAGCAAATTCCACTGTGATTTTTGATTGTCATTATTGTTATTATTTTTAGAATGGTGACAGCATGTAAAATGAAAGCTTGGTTTACTTATACACTGCCATCGTTAACGACTTCATTAATTTATTAATTTTATCTATGTTCATCAACAGGACGATCATTTGGAGTGGCAGCGAAGGTATGTCCCATCTGCCATCTCTGCAGTGTGCTGGTGCTGATGCTGGTGTCTCTCTTCTATGGCCCTCTATGATCATCTACATCTCCAGATCTTTTGAA
>CM067498.1:3073881-3118970 GCA_034552555.1 Semaprochilodus insignis
TAAGTCATAATTATGAGATAGTAAGTTATAATTATGAGATAGTAAGTCATCATTATGAGAAAGTCATAATTATGAGATGGTAAGTTATAACTGAGATAGTAAGTCATAATTATGAGACAGTAAGTTATAATTATGAGATAGTAAATTATAATTATGAGAAAGTCATATGAGAGTAAGTCATAATTATGAGATAGTAAGTCATATTTACGAGAAAGTCATAATTATGAAAGTAAGGTTATTTATAACCTCATAATTATAACTTACTTTCATAATTGTGACTATGAGATAATGTATGGCCTTTTTTCTTTAGGTGGCGGAAACGGTCTTCCATATAAGTCAGAGGTTTGAGCAAATGAGTAACAGGCACAGAGCCGCCCCCCTGTGTTCAAACACAGCCCACCAGGGAGCGCTTTCAACTTCCGGCTTGCGGTCTGAGCTCCACACGGGGGCGCGCGCGACCCGTTACCGTCTTGAACGCTCTCGTGGCCTCGCGGGTCCCGTCGGCTTCAGTTCACTGAGAGCGCCTCGCGCGCACATGCTTTTTATCAGCTGAGTTCGTGCAGGAGTCTGACAAACCCGCACGCGCACAAGATGGCGGACTCCGACTCTTGGGGTAAGAACCACACATTCAGAGCTCGTTACCCAGCACTTTACAGGCTGTTCTTCATTACACGCCCGGACCCAACGTGTGTGTTCTGTGTGTGTGTCGGTAGACGCGGATAACTTCGAGCCGGATGAGCCGATCAATAAGACGGCGGGGCTCCAGGATAAATGGGAAGGCGAGGACGAGGAAGACGACGTGAAGGTAAGTTAATGGCTAACTTGGGTCACAGAGTTAGTTGGAGGAGTCCGCGTGCCTTTCGTTAACCGGTGGCGGCTCTCCGTAGTGATGTTAAACAGCCGTATACACGCCGCCGGAGGGTTTCATATGTTGTTAGCCACTCAGCTAGCTAGCCAAAAATGTTAGCCGGTATTTAGCTTCTGTTAGCTGTCTTCCTATTTCTGGTATTGTAAAAGTTAGCTTAGCTACCAGACCGCACTTCTGTCTGATCAACTTCTCATTTGCTAGCGTAATGCTAATGTCTCGGTGTCAGAAAGCTCACTTCATTAGCTCGAAAGCTAACTTTTGTAATACTAGAAAACAGGGCCAGACCGCTAGTTCAGCTAGCCTACAGAGATAAGCAGTGGTTTTGGCCGGTATTTAGCTTTTGTCAGCTAGTTAACGTTAGCTGGAATAGCTGTATGCTTCTGTCTCTGGTGTTGTAAAAGTTAGTCTAGCTACATAGCCTAGCTCTCAAACTGCACTTCTGTCTGATCAATTTGTTACTTGCTAGTGTAACGCTAATGTGTCGGTGTTTGAAAGCTAATTTAATTAGCTGGAACGCTAACATTTGCAGTGCTAAAAGTGGGGCCAAACCGCTAGTTCAGCTAGCTTTTACCGCTAGCCAGTAAGGTTTCGGCCGGCATTTAGCTTCTGTCAACTAGTTAGCTGGAATAGCTGTCCGCTTCTGTTTCTGGCATTGTAGCTACAGGTTAGCTTTCAAGCTAACGTGACCAGCTCACTGAGACGGACCCATTAGCCAGCCTTATAGCTGAGTATAAAAGTCGGACAGTTAGCTAGAAGTGTAGTTTCAGAGTTAAGCTATGTAGCTAGCTAGTTTATATGTTCAGGGAAGTCGAACTCGGATTAATTAGCGTCCACACCCAGTGTTCACAAGTCTGGTTATTGGTCAAACGGACTATTTTGCCTCCATATTAAGCCGAATTGAACAGGGGGGGTTACCTAAATGATGGGCCACGGAGGAAGGCGCGTTAGCTAAAGCTAGCATACTGGCTAGCTGAGTGATCCAGAGTTCCTACTTGTATCTCATTCCCATATAACTACCGTAATGTCCTCATGTGTGTTTGTGTTCATGTTCGTTGTTGTGACACCATGTCCAATGTAAATGTCCGCAGGGAAAGTTAACATGGTTTAGCTGGCTAACTAGCTTAGCCTGCTAGGAAACCATGCTGACAGTTTCCTAGCAGGGCCTTGAGCGCCAGATGGAGCTTTTCACTCCGAGGTTTTACCATGTGGTGTGTGTCACATCTGTAGGATTCAACAAAAGGTCTTATTTAGTTGATCTAACACAAATACGTGCGTATTATCATCTCACAAACTTGAAACCGGCTGACAACAGCTGGTGGCGTATTATTGGCCGTCACCGTGGCGGTGTCGTGTGACTGAACTGAGTCATGCTCAACTTCTGACACTCGCTGGATCTTCAGTGATCTAGAACCCTCTCCTATGACACGTTTTCATTTCACCCTCCATGTGAGTCGCCTGGTTTTTGTTACGAAGGACAGATTTTCTGGAAAACACTGGCTGTGGGGCCCGTCACACAGCGCACATGGACCCTGAAAAGAGGTCCCAAGCATTGATCCAGAAAGGCCTTACATACGGGTCATGAGTGACTGCTTTCAGCTCGTGTGGACTTGAAGTGAAAGAGCTTCCCACAGTAGCCCCCACGTAATCACCCTTGGAGATGAAATGATGCAAGTGCCCAACTTCATCGTAATCTTGTGGCCCGAAGCCGCTTGTCCTGTCAGACTGTTCAGACTGTCATTTTAAAGGTGCTCCGTGTCCTACAATATCATAAACTGACCCACGTGTGTGAACGTGCAGGCTCATCCAGAGCTAAACAATGATGACTGCCAACAGATGCTTCTGGAGGGTTCAGTTTCATCTCTGCCCGGCTCACGGGAGCGAGGGCACATTATTCAGCCATGGCCGCTTGTTCTTCGGTCGCCAGTTTCTTTAAACGTCTTTGAACTTTTGAGACCGCAGCCTCGTTCTCTCGTTACTCAATTCTCCAATCTCTTTAAAAATCCCTTTAACCGCTGAGCGCTTGCAGTGAGTGACTAACTTTTATTTATTTATTAAATTTTTTTTTGTGCATCAACAGTACAGTGCACATTTGACAGACTTTGAGTTGGCTGAGGTAAAGGTCCGATCTAGCTGCTTAGACAGTCACATTGCAGCTAGGGATGCACCGATCCAGCTTTCCCAGTTCCGATACCAGCATAAACTGTGCATATCTGTCGACCCCCGATATCGACCCGATAGCATTTTTGAATGAATAAACCGTATACTTCACCATGTTGTAGCGACGTACAGCACCAGGATTGACCTAAACACTACTCTACTATAAAATTGAACTCTCTCCAGACCCTGCAGTTGCTATCCTAGGTTGGTCACCAAACATGGAGGCCTGTGGTCGCTGTAAGATTCAGGCGAATCCAGTACGGTATGACAATAGCTAAAAACTATCTTACTGCTTTGGAGCAAAGAAAGTGTACCCAAGTTTGGAACTTGGCTCAGTGAGCGTTGTAGTACATTGCATGTGGAGAAGATCCGATATGAACGTGCTGGGAAATCTAGTAGCCTAGATTTTCAAACACCTGGAGCACTCCTCTTGCCTATCTTGATGGCAGGCAAGGTTTAGCAAGTACTGACTGACGCGTACGCGGGTACTAAATTTTATAAAATGCATTTTTTTTTTTTTTTTGTCTGGCATAGCTGATGGGATTGGGCATAGTTTACTGTCATTGATTGTAGCATTGTAAAAATAAAGAAATCAAAATAAAATGCATTTAAAAAAAAACAAAAACAAAAAAATACCCAATACTTGACTAAACTACTCCTACAGCTCACTCTCTGGCTCGCTCCATGTTGTTCCTGTTCGTAAGTCAGGTGTACTGTGAGGTCCCAGGTTCCTGCAGATCCACCTCCGGCCACTCGGGGGAGACAAAGGGCAACCAATGACCAATCACGCAGCAACCGGCAACACCTGTATCTCACGCTACTTAAGTGTGAGAGTGCCGGCCCCTCTTCAGAGCCCACTCGCACCGCTGCAGTACCTAGGGAGAAAGAGAAAAGGGTTCCTTTTCGTTTGAGGAAATCGTTTCGTTTTGCTCCGTTAATATGGGAACTGATATCCCGATCCTAATATCGGATCAGTGCATCCCTAATTGCAGCATATCAGATATGTATCATATTTCAGTACCACATGTATGAAACTGTCCCAGATCTAAATTGAATGTTAAGTTCACTGTGTGTTTTGCTGGTCACTCTGCGACGCAGATGCACATCTATGCTCCGTATGAGCAGACGTCTACCTGGCATGCCTTTGAAAGCAGCAGTAATCTAGCAGTGCGACGAGGATCAGCAGTTGAGTGAGGTCCATGTTGTAGAAATGTGACCTACATCTCATGGTGAATAACGAAGCTGCCACACGTCAGTGCTACATGTACACATACATGCTAATAATTAGCCTGACAGAGCACACGATAAACATGCCTTATAAAAGTGTCTCCGCCAAACGCCAGCTAACGGTAAGCGTACCACGCATAGTTAATGAGGTCCGATACCGCCTGATGTACTTGCTGATTTCTTGTCATTAGTATGCTAGTGAATAGTGAAGCCCCTCGTGTCGGCTGTAGTACAAGGAACACAATACAGTTTTAATTTCTCATCTGATTACTAATATCAGCAGAAACTGAGCAACTACTGGTGCCAGCATGCTGATTTAGCCAGCCAGCAGCCCCAGATCAGTGGGTTATAGGGTTTGCATTTTACAGTCATACAGTCGTTTTACAAGTACGCTTAAAAACTCGTTAATTTTTGTTCCTAGTGAAGTTACATGTCAGCCCGTATCCTGTAAAAGACACGGAGAGACTCTAAACTGTGGAACTAAATACCAGCTTAGACAGTCAAGCTCTGTGCTCACGTTTAAGAAACACCTAAAACGTATCTCTAACTCAGCTTTTAATTAAAACTACATTAACATGGTGTGTGTGTGTGTGTGTGTGTGTGTGTGTGTGTTTGTGTGTATGTTTGTATGTATGCATGTAGTCCTCCCCCATTACTGATGTCAACTGTCTGTAAAGTACTTTGAGCTGCCAGCGTTATAAAAGGTGCTCTATAAATAAACACGTTATTATTAATTATTATTGTGTGCTGCGTTCCTGAACATCTCAAGAAGTCAGAAGTTACAAAATTAAAGACACCGTGTGACGTCTTGTACAGAAGCAGCTGTGTGGCCAGTAGTCTTGGGTGGGATCACAGCTGTTCAGAAGTCTGCTGGGAGCCAGTCACTGCTCATTGTGTCTTGATTGGGCTACCGCATTATCAGAACAGCAGTTTCCTCATCTCGTTAAAGGAATTAAGTGAAAAAAAAAGTATCTGGAACAAGACGTCTGGAGATCAGTGTCCTCGTAGCTAGTTAAGTCCATGAATGAGAAATTGACGGAGGATGTGAAAGTTGAGGTGTTTTTAATGAATGTGCACCAGATAAAATTAAGTCATAGTTCACATTTTACATAGAGATGCCAACATTGATTATGATATTCAGCGTTATTCTAGCCAATGTAAAACCAAGAAAGGACAGTTGTTGCAGCTTGCCAAATTCTGTAAGCTTCAATATTGTGAGTTTTTTTTTTATTTATTTATTTTTTAAATTGTGAAATTCAGTTGCTTTATCTTGAGTGCTCTTTTGATTACGCAGGATAACTGGGATGATGAGGAGGAAGAAGAACAGAAGGTGGTGGAGGAGGAGAAAAAAACAGGTGCTGATTTTCACTAAATTGTAGAGTTATGGGCAACCCATAACCCAGTAAATGAAAAAACCCTTTAGTGTGATGATGGAGTCGAAACGTTGTAGTGGATAAAGCCAGTGTGATGCTTTACGGTGTTTATGAGAACCTTATGCAGAGTTATGTAATGTTGCTCTCGAGTTCCCCACACATGTGGCCTAGCAGATTCTTAGTGGAAGCTTACTTTAATTTTGCACACTGGTGTCTTTGTTGTTTGATTGCGTAGTTGACCAGGGAAATTGCATGCTGTTAATGTTTTGATTGTTAATGTCGTATGACGGCTGAATTGTCACGTCGCCTCCCAACACGGATTTGTTTCTGTCTCTTGCAGAGGTGAAAGTTCCAGAGAAGAAAAAGCTGAGTGCTAAACTCAAAGAGAAAGAAAATGAGGAGAGAAAGAAACAAGAGGAGCTCAGGAACAGGGTGAGCTGTACAGCTTGATAGGTGGCTGTCTTTCCCGATTCAATGACTTCTATTTATCATGGATTTTCCATTGAAAGTCTTCATAAGCCAGGACTGAACTGTAGCCAGTTGTCCTGGAGGCACCCACCCCTGCACATTTTGGTGCTTTCCCTGCTGATTCAACTTATCAGCTTTTTAACAAGCCCTTTCAGAGTTGCAAGGCGTGTGTTAAAGCAGGGAATCCACAAAATTGTGCAGGGCAGGGTGCCTCCAGGACCCGGGTTAAGAAAGTCTGGTAAGAACTATTCTCAGAGCACTGTTAGCACAGTTAGCACTGAACACCATCCCATCGTCTTATGAAGATGAACTGAGTGTGTTTGCTATTATCTGAAAATCTATAACGTTAGTTGGTGCAGCTCTCCAGTGGACCTCTTGAAACACATTCAGTGGTTTTGATTTAAATGTTTGAATAGTTACAGGAGCCCGAGGCCGATGTGCAGCTCACCCCTGAGGAGCAGGCAGCAGAGAAACTGCGCTTGCAGAAGCTACAGGAGGAGTCCGACATGGCGCTAGCACGTGAAGCTTTTGGTAAGGGCTTATCCATGAACAGTATATGAGTGCAGAACACATGACCTGTGCTCGCTAATAAGTGGTGTTCTGTGGTGCTTGGCTTGGACGTACAGCTCAAATGGCGTGAAGACTTTTATGTGGAGGTTCTTTAGACTTTCTTCACACTGACACTTCTCATTTCCAAAAAGAGGGTTTTAAAAGCATTGGTTCCTAAACCAGCGTTCTGGGTCCACAGTTCCGACCAATCTCTCACTTTCTACAACAGTCATTTAGGTCAGGGGGATACAAACTTTTGCATGACTGTATATTTGGCCTTTAAGGAAGCCAGAGGTGGTTCCTCAATAGGATTGCTCAAACGAACCCTTTTAGAACCTTTGTGCAGGTTTTAGGTTTATTTTTTATTTTATTTTTTTTCTTTTCCCTCCCCAGTTTCTGTCCTGTCATGTCTTGTTCTTGAGTTTAAAAACATTGGGACAAAATAATTATTTATATGTATATTCAGTATTTATTAATAATTTATGCATATTTTTATAAAACATGTTGGGGGTTAGAGTAAATGGTACTCTGGTACTACTGTTTAGACTGAAGTTAATTAAATCCCAGATCGATCTGCTTTTGATTAGGGCTTGAAGAATGCTGCAGTCAAATGAATGAACGCTTGCTTACATCTGCAAATGTCCAGAAGGGAAGCACAGACTGGTTTGCTTGTGGATTTAACAAAAACCAGAAACCTTGCAAACATTGCCTATCATGTCTTTCATTACCGTTGATTGAATACCAAACCTGAACATGTTTTAGTTTGCAGAAAAGGTATTTGTGTCTAAAATGATGATTAAGGGCGATTAAGTACCTACTAGGCTCTAGAAGCCAGCTTCCCTCTTCCACATGCTGCTGCTTCACACAGCTATATCACAGTTATATCAACGGTTAGGTCAGCACCAGACTTGGGTTTACGTCTTTTGCCTTTTTGGATAGACCTTTGAAAACAGTTTGCT
The DNA here is from genome assembly GCA_034552555.1 of Semaprochilodus insignis. NCBI lineage: Eukaryota > Metazoa > Chordata > Actinopteri > Characiformes > Prochilodontidae > Semaprochilodus > Semaprochilodus insignis. Next base: position 3,081,483 of record CM067498.1, read on the forward strand.
GGATAACGGAGAACATTCATGCATACCACACGACAAAGTGAACATAAAGCTGGGAGTGGCATTCTCTCTTTCATGCACCTCGTGGCACGTGTGCCCACCTGTCTAGATTTATTGTAGTGAATGTATTAAACAAACCCTTTCAGATCTTGTTTCTTTTGGTGCCTCTGAATGAATACATCACTGTGAAAGATGTTACATTGTAGTTACTGATTTAACCTCTGTTTGCAGGTGTTGACACAGCTGTTACTACAAATAGTGCCTCTGGAATCGAAGCCATGTGTCCCTCAACTAAAGACGACTTTGTAGTTTTTGAGAAGTTGCTGAAAGACAAGATATCACAGTTTGAGAAGTCAGTGCATTATTCCAGCTTTTTGGAGTCGCTGTTTCGGGAGCTTTGTATTTCATGTGAGTGCCCTTCGTCCTTCTGTTCATATGCTGTACTACAGTGTTTGTGGCAGGTTACAAGCAACTACGTTTTTGTTCAGTAGCGGATACTGTTTCTCTCATAGCCAGTAAAATGCAGAGGCACACTGCTCAGTTAACCACGTTAGTCCAAAGTGTTTTCAGACGAGTCTTTGTTTGATGGTGGATTGTGTTATGTTGTTAAATGTGATTTTCTGTATATGCCTCTCTAGCTGCAAACTGTTAGGACAGTAGATCATCTAGATTCAGATAGGTGTACACCTTTTCACTGACGTCTGTTTATTGCTGTATTTTTCCACAGTGGAAGTAGATGACCTAAAGAAAATCAGTAATTCCTTGTCGGTCCTTCTGACTGAAAAACAAAAGCAGGAGAAGGTGAGTCCTGAGCTTATTCCTTCCTCCAGTGATGGCATAGATTCTTTTCGGGAGTGAAGACGTGAAAGGCATGCATGTAATCCCTCATCCCTGCAGTAGGGGGAGACTTTTGCCTTTTATTTACTCTTAGCCAGGGTTGTCTGGTCCGTTCCACACCGGGCCAGAGGTGTTCAGTCCAGCCTAGCAGGAGTGCACGTGATCAGTTGTTTAAAGACTAAACCACTAGTTTAAACAGTTAGAATCGGGCGTGCTGTGGCTTGTTTGATGAGAACCTGGAGCCACGCTGTCCCTGTGTTGATAACGTCTGTGCACCCCTGCTTGTACCCAGTCATTTATTTACCCCCTGTATTTATCAAATTGTCCTGCAGGAAAGGGTAAGCGTGTCATTGCTCATGTTGTCACTTGATGTTTTCCATAGGAAAAAGCCAAAAGCACAAAGAAGAAAAAGAAAACCGTTCTCGCCGGAGGCGGACTAAAAGCAAAACTGAAAGACGACTTCGGTGATTACGGAGACTACAATGACGGCGGATACAATGATTATGAGGACTTCATGTGACGAAGGCTAAACCCGACTCCCCTGCCCTATCCCGACCTTCCAGTTTTCCTCTGTACCCAAATTACCCCTCAGACACGCAGCAGCAAAACCCACCCCCCCTTCATATTTCAGTGCCATCCTGGAGTAAACCGAACACTGTGTCAACCCTTTACTTTTGCTTCAGTGGTCAAAACAACTCATAGCAAAGCTGCTATCACCAACATTGCCCTTTGGTGACGAAAGGAAAATGTATCAGATTGCCTTGTACTTACAACTCTGCCTCCAACAAAGACTTTAGGACACGAGACATCTTTGCACAAGTGTCTTCTCTGATTGGCCTCAATTGCAATGCCTTATAGAACATCTTGTAGAAAACCTTGTTCATTTTGGTCGAACTGAAACGGCTGATGGCGTTAACTTCTGAGCAATTTCATTTACATAGAAACTAATGTGATCTTCTATGCAAACCAGTTCTACAGAATGTCTAGACAGAACGTTCGGATGATTCTCTACTCGTGGATGTATCTGCAGAACAGTGTATGGTATCTACATCTTGGATGGCCAGTCGTTAGCAAGATCAAATGCATATAATTCAATTAAATGTGTTTTTCTATAAGAGAACCGGTCTATAAAAGTCAGAGCTTTTACAGTAGGACACTACAGGAGGAGCAGTGGTGGTGCACTGACCGGCTAAAAAGGGATGGAAAAGCAAAAACGAAATACATTAGCAAATTTAGCATTGTCTTGGAAATGCTATCAACGTTTTAGTAATTACTTGGAAACAACCTTCATGCTGGAAGGTCTTACAGTATGCCATTTGGGTTTTCTTTGTTGGTGGGGGGGATGGCTCACTTAAAAAAAGTTTACTTTGCTCTCATGCTGGTAGATTTAAATTACTACTAATGCAGGAATGTGGGGCTCAGTCTTTTGTTATGGCTTCTGCAAGCTTGTATCAAGTAAGAGAAGGAGCAAGCTCTCTGGCTGAACAGACGAAATGTCTGCTCACCGTAAACAATATTTGACATCTGAGGGTTTTTTTTTTTTTCTAACCATTGGCAAAGATTTGCTTTACAAGATCTCTATAAAAGAAACTGGTTAATGATAGATCAATGACAAGACTCCAGCAGTGTTTTTAAAGATCTAATTTAATAAAAATCATTGGTCAAAAGGAAATTCTTGATCTTGGTTTTTGTAATGGTTATTCACAAGTGTTAGAAATTTGTTACGTCAGGTGAATCAAATACGCTTGATGTTTGCATATTCTGGGTGATTGGAAGTCCTGTGTTTATCTATGAAATAAATATCCCATTATTTACAGTTTCAAGTAGTAAATATGTATCACAGTACAAGTAAATAGAAAGTATATGATCAAAAAAGCAGTTAAAGTAGTTGGAAACTGATGTTCAGGGATGGTTCTTAAAAAAACAGCGTGCTAGGTTTTTGCCAAGTTAGTAACTTTTTGGTTACCGTGAAAATTGCTGACCCCTCTGTCTTAAATGTGCATGGAGAAGTCAGCCATTGTGGAATGCTCCTCAGATGTACCGAGAAGCTGCATTAAAGGGTTAGCAAGCTAACCATGGTTTGGCTGAGATGAGTCAGTCAGTACTATGTCTGATGCTATGAACTAACCCATCAATCTGGTTTCACAGAACACCAGTTATTTGTGTGGCATCAGCTTTCATAGATCTACTTTATCTGCTTTTCAGATGGTCCAAAGACGATGGGCCATCAGTTGATTGGGCATAGCTCTTCCGAAGTGTGGCCAGCTCATCTCCATTTGCTATGCCTGTTAACTGTTCTGACCTTTAGCCCGTAGTTTGGGAACGTTTGCTGGGATTGGGATTGCGTGTGCTCCTCCTCTGGCTGTTGCGGAGTGCTGCCGAGGAGTCGCCCCTCTGTCTTCTGCTGCCTCGTCCTGGTCGAGTAGCGCTTCCTGCTGTTGCTCGCCCGGGTGAGTTCTGAAGCTGCTGGAACACGCTCTGCCTAGTGACTTCTTTGTCACCACAGGTGAAGGTTAGAGCCACACCCTCGTTGCTCTTCATCACCCGTGAGGTGCCATCCGAGGTCCCATCAAAGCAGCGTCCAAGTGCTATCTCCTTAGCTGTGCGAGGATCTTGGTCGGTGACAGTGTAGATGCCATAGTTATGGCCGAGAGGGTCTAGAGGCGCAAGCATGGTGAACTCGTTGGTGTCGTTGTTGACAGCCAGCGGAAGGTGGTTGACCAAGTATTCTTGTAGCATGCTGTTAACACCGTCACGCTTGCAGCTGCCTTGAGGGATCACCTTGACAAGGGTGCGATCCACCCGGTCCTGGTCGTAGAGCATGCCGCTGCATTTGAACTCTAAACAGACGGCTGAGACAGATGACTGGTCCATGTCGCGGATGCTGCGGATGTCACGGATCCCATACAGCTGGCCAACAGTCCTTGGATGGGTGCCTCCCATGTTGCGAGAACGGACGTTGATTTCATGAGCGCTGTTGATTTTGACTTTGATATAGCAAGCTCTGTATTCCATTGGCTTTGGCCACCAGCTCAGGTAGTCTTCTGTCCAACTCATAGGATCGTCCTCATTGAAGGGAACCGTGTTGTAGTCATAGCGATCTCCCTCAACTCTTGAAAAGCGGAAGTGAGGTGCACTGAATGGAGCCTCCTCACATTCCTTCAGCTTCTCGAATGGGTAAACCGGGCCGTTTGCTTCTTCGGCTGTGTTCGGGCTGGGTTTTGCCACATTGATGCTGAATGCTGTCTTCTTGATTCTGGCGTCATCATGGTCTGTTCGCCTGTAGTTGAGTTTGTTCAGATAGGGCTGCGGGACGCCAATGCTGTTGGGGTTTAACTTTGGAGCCGAAGCAACTGCCTCCAGCTCTTCACCTCCGAGGTTGGCCATGATGTAAGCAGAATACGCGTCGGCTCTCTGTTCATCACAGAAGGCTGGTAGACAAGCGCCGTTGGGGCCGGTGATTACGCTGTCGAACCTTCCCCATGCACGAGGATTGCTTGAGTAGCCAGCTGTAGGCTCCATGTTGATCAGGGTAACCACGACACCCTCAACTTGCTCACTTGGCATGAAGCGTTCACTGCGGAAGGCGCGCACCTTAACGTAACACCTCCTGTTTTCAGGCACGTCTAAATTGAACAGCCGTCTTTCTCTGATTTCCATGTTGCCGATAAGGAAGGTCCTCTCTTCTCGTTTTCCTCGTCGCTTCTTCTCCAGCTGGAATTGTCCCTCTTCCTCCCAAAGACCAGTCTCGGGGTTGAGGGACCACAACTTCATGGTCTTCAAGTGTTCCGACATCTTGACTTGGGCTGCATCAAGACGGACTTTAACTTCTCCGGCATTTAGCGATTCGCTGCTCTCCTTATCCCGGAAGTCAACAGAGAACATGCCGTAGGTTCTCAAGGGCAGTGTGTCTCCATCAGCACCAACGAAGTTGAGGTCACTCTGAGCAGCTGCTGCTGTGGACACGTCTCTTGGGTCCAGGAAAGTAATGCTGGCTTGCACGTCACCTACAAATACCTCTCCGTTCTCTTTGTAGAAAGAATTGGGTGGAATTTCGATCTCGGCCATGGGTTCCTCTCCCTGTACCTCTCCGAGCTCTAGTTTGTTGGTTTCTGTGGAGCGAAGGGTAACGGGAGGCTTCTTCCTCAGCAGTTTGATCTCATGGTATACAGCCCCACCTTTGGAATTGAACAGAAGTACTTTGGTGGTGTTCACAAACTTCTGCATATTGTCTACGAACGTAAGAACTAGCCTTTCAGTGCCGGCGGGGACTTGGATGGAGAATGTGCCCTTGTATCCTGTCCGGCTGACCCTCGCACCGTCCATGTAGATGTGTCCGAATCTCATGGGCTCTCCGGTATCTGCCGCGATAGCGCGTCCACGAACTATAGCTTTTGTATCCACACATTTTTTACAGCCACACTGTGTGACCACCATTGTGGGCAGCTGGTAGCCTTGACATGTTATTTGCCTCTCTTCCATCTTGGACACTCCACAGCAGAAGGATATGGAGTCTTTGCATCGAATGCCATTGTCCAGCTTGCCAGTACATGTTCCTACCGGGCATCTTCCTACATCGTAATAGAAGGAGTTTGTCTGGTTCTGGAAGCAGTCGTGAGGAAGACGGATCATGTGGGGTTCAGGCATTGGGGTGCATGATGGTTCATCTTGACCTTTAGACGGAAAGAGGTTAAAATGTAAAAAGTGAAAGATTTAAAAATTAATAAAGATTACACAAATTGCACTGCTGTATATACACGACTGGCCACCTTATTAAACAACCTTATCTCTGCACTCACTGTCCATTTTATCAGCTCCACTGACCATATAGGAGCACTCAGTAGTTCTACCGTCACAGACTGTAGTCCATCTGTTTCTCTGTATACTGTATTAGCCCCCTTTACCCTCTGCTTCAGTGGTCAGGACCTCCACAGAGCAGGTATTATGGTGGTGATGAGTCATTCTCAGCACTGCAGTGCTACTGACGTGGTGTGGGTGCATCAGACACAGCAGCGCTCCTGGACACCTCAGTGTCACTGCTGAACTGAGAATTGTCCACCAACCATAAAAACAAATCCAGTTTCTTATAGGCAGCGACCTGTAACCATTGTGTCTGAACTGTGGCCCTGTAGACAACCGGCCCTGCACGTTGTAGTTCTTCCCCTGCTCCCAACACACCTGATTCAACTCATCAGCTCATTAACAAGAGTGTTGTAGGCGGTGTGTTAAAGCAGGGGATGCACTGAAATGTCCAGGGCAGGGTGCCTTCAGGACCAAGGGTGAGAAACACGGGACTAGAGGATGGCTAACAGACTGTGCAACAACAGAGGAGTCTTGCTGTACGTCTACAAAGTGGCCAGCAAGGTAGGAGTGTCTAATAGAGTGGACAGTGAGTGGACACAGCGTTTAAACACTCCAGCAGCACTGCTGTGTCTGATTCGCTCACACCAGCACCATGTCAGTCTCACTGCAGTGCTGAGAAACATCTGCCACCCATGTAATATCTGCTCTGGTGGTCCTGAGGGGGTCCTGATCATTGAAGTATGCAGTCAAAGTGATGGACTATTACTACTATAATTGTAGAGCTATAAAGTGCATCTGTATGGTGAGTAGACCTAATCAAATGGTGTATGGCTACACTGAAGAGAACTAAATGAAGTGGCCGGTCTGTATATATGGAGTATGAAATATGTATTTGCTTACCAATGACTGTGAGGATGGCTGGCTTTGACTTAATAGCTCCGTTCTCATTGCTGGCTCTGCAGTAGTACTCTCCAGCCTGGTCCATCTGTAGGTTTCTCAAAACCAGAGTCTCGTCATACTGGATTCTACTCTTCTCAAGCAGACTTCCATTGTGAAACCTGAGGGGGGAGAAATGTCATTACTCAGCGTATGGTTTATATGAAGAGCAATTTGTTGGTTCGGAGCTGTGCTTACATTTGTAAGCAGAAGTAAGTGAACCCTTTGGAAGTTCCTGGGTTGCATTGATTGCTACTAAGATATCATCTGATCACTACCCAAGTCACAGATATAGACAAACACTATCTAACTAAACCAGGGCTGAGCAGCTCCAGTCTTGGAGGGCCAGTGTTTGCTAGTTGACCTGCGCAAGCACACCTGATTAGACTTGCCTGTTAATTGGCAGGTTTAGTGGGCGTTCAAGCAGAGGAGCTACCAAACTGTGTGGGACACTGGCCATCCAGGACCAGTGTTGTGCGCCCCTGAACTAAACTCATAACACACCCTCTGTGTCTTTTTTTGAGCACAGTGAACATCATAGTGAAGGCTAGACAAGTATGTAAGCCCTTGAATTCAACAACCTTCAGATCCCCCTTTACTGCCAGTCATGTTTTCTGTAGCTGCAAACAAAATTTGTACAACGTCGTGGGGGAATCCTGGACCATTCCACCCTGCAGATCAGCTCATCGATATTTCTCGGGTGACTTCCTTGCACAGCCCGATCATCTCAGGTCAGGACTCTTGGGCGTTCCAAAACACATTCTTAAGTTGATGGACCTGTGGGCTTTGGGTTGCATTGTCTCGTTGCATCACTCAACGTGTCTTCAGCTTGAGGTCATGGCCCTTGCATTCTCCTGTAAAATGTACTTTTGAATTCATCGTTCCCTTAATGATCACAAGGCATCCAGGTCCTGACGCAGTGAAGCAGCCTTAATCCATGATGCTCCCTCCACCATGCTTCACAGTTGGGATGAGGTGGTGAATTTGTGCTAAAAGGTCCACTTTTTTGTCTCATCTGTCCATAAGACATTTTCCCAGAAGCACCGTGGATGTTGCGGGTGGGTCTTTGGCCACCTTAAGAGGCACAGCAGCTACCTTCATGGTGTCCCACCATGGACACTGTTCTTGTTCAGTCTTTCTCTGTTAGTGGACAGGTGAACAAAGGTTTTTGCAGTCTGAAGCGTGTTCTGTAAGCCTATCGTTTATAACCTTGGGTTCTTACTCACTTCTTTCAGGATTGCCTGTGGTGGTCTCAACTGGACGCCCACTCTTAGGGCGAGTACCATTATAGACANGTATGTATGTATGTATGTATGTATGTATGTGTGTATGTATATATGTATGTATATAAAAAAAAAAAAAAAAAAAAAAATATATCCCCTCGTCATTCCTGAACAAGGCACTGTATATATACTGTTCTCAATATTTAATGAGTTCCAGGACAAAACACAGCTTTAGAACTTGGCATGGGCTTAAACTGCAGATTTTGCAGTGCTTGTTTCAATATGGCATCTGATTGAAGATTAGGTCTTTGAGATGCTTATGAGCTTGCAGCTTACCACTGGTACTCTTCAGGTTCAGGTGAGCCAGCAATCTTGCAGCAAAAGGCAGCTGTTTGGCCTTCTCTCCTGGCCTTGGACTCTGGGTTCTTTTGTACGTAGAGTTTTTCTGGGGGAGATAAGTGGTGAGAATATGTCCTCTGTTAAGCATCAAGCAGAACATTTGCATTTTAGTGGAAAGACGTTTTTTGGAAAATGAAATACACAGTCAAGTCACATTATTATGGCCATCAGATAATATCCAGAGTAAGCACTGTGTGCAGCCTGGACAGCAGCTAGACGGGCTGGCAGTAACTCAGTAAGGTTCTGGTAGGTTGTCACAGATATCTGGAGCCATGCTGACTGCAGTGCATCCCACAGCTGCTGGAGAGCATGTGGGGGAGGACCCATAGGGCGAACACGATGAACAAGGTGGTCCCAGATGATCAACTGGGTTCAAGTCTGGGGAGTCAGGGTAGTACTTGGAAGTCTTGGTGACAGTCTTCCAACCAGTGTCGGACATTTCAGAATTTCGGAAGATCCCATCCGCCCCAGGCAAGACAATGAGCATGTATGGGTGTACATGATCTGCAAGGATGGATTCATGCCCGATGCCTATTGCACACCTTATATACCCACCAAGCCAGCTCACGACACGTGACTTCGTTCATGAGTTACGTGCTGCTGTCATCAAAAGTAGGAAGTGGTCATAATAATGTGACTCGACTGTGTAATTTCCATGACCTGACAGGCTGTTGCCTTCTGTGTAAACGCATTAAAATGATTCCGATTATTACTTGCTCTCTCCAGCTTCACGTGAAGCACAGTGGTGTGTTCAGAGCTCAGCGGCACGACGACTCTTAGAGGAGCGTGGTTCTGCATCTTGATCATCAGTGTGGTGTTGCCATCAGGGCAGATTCCTGGCACACGGAAGTGTCCGTTGTGGTCAGTTAGTGTAAGAAGTTTGGGGGTCTTGTCAGAGAGGAGGATGGCTGCCCCAGGAGCTGGGAGACTCCCAGAACTGCGAACTGACCCAAGAATGGTGTGGTCCTGACACGTACAGGCATTGCACTCTGCATTGACTTTCCCCATAGCACACTGCAGATTACAACCTGCAGGAACAGCAGAGAGAGTCACTGTGATTAGCACCATGCTGAGCTTTATTAGGCCTTGGCTGTTATTCTGGTGTTGGTTGGTTCATTAGTCCACAAAGCCAAGCAGTTTGATTAGCCTGTCTAATGATAAGAGCTGCGTTACCTGGACATGTGGGTCCTTTGCATTGCCTGCCCTCTATAGTCGGACCGTGGCACGGCCTAGATTGGGTCTTGCAGGTTCTGGAGCGCACGTGAACAGCTACCTGACCACACTGTGCCGGGCAGGGGCTCCAATCTGACCACTGGCCCCATACTCCTTGACTTTCTGGCTGCTTGTCTGAAGACCAAGAGGAAGTGTGTTTTGATGATGTTCAGACATTTTGAGAAGTTCTCAACCAAGTCTGATTTAAGATGGCTAGATCTTTGTCAAGAACCTTCTTTATTTATCTTTTTGGTGCATTTGACTTCAACTGGAGCTGCTGCTGTTTCTTTCAGGGGTGTCAAACTGGGTTCCTTTTGGGCCAAAGCTCTAAAATGTTTTAAGAAGGAAAATGCTAATCCTCAGTCACTCAACGTACACTATATTGCCAAAAGTATTCACTCGCCCACCCAAATCATTGAATTCAGGTGTTCCAATCTCTTCCATTGCCACAGGGTTATAAAACCAAGCACCTAGACATGCAGACTGCTTCTACACACGTTAGTGAGAGAATGGGTCGCTCTCAGGAGCTCAGTGAATTCCAGCATAGTACCGTGATAGGATGCCACCTGTGCAATAAGTCCAGTCGTGAAATTTCCTCACTACTAAATATTCCACAGTCGACTGTCAGTGGGATTATAACACAGTGGAAGCGATTGGGAACGACAGCAACTCGTGTAAAAGGACAGAGCCAGGGGATGCGCAGAGTTCGCCAACTTTCCGGCCTTCAGATTAACTCAGGAACAGCTTCATGGAATGGGTTTCCATCACCAAGCGCAATGCAAAGCGCCCAAAGCAGTGGTGTAAAGCACATCTCTGGAGTGACGAATCACGGTTCTCTGTCTGGCAATCCGATGGATGAGTCTGGGTTTGGTGGTGGCCAGGAGAACGGTACTGTCTGACTGCACTGTGCCGAGTGTAAAGTTCGGTAGAGTGGCGGATTAGAGCGGAGACTGCGAGCCAGACCTTCTCGTCCAACATCAGTGTCTGACCTCACAAATGAGATTCTGGAAGAATGGTCAGAAATTCCCATAAATACATTCCTAAACCTTGTGGAAAGCCTTCCCAGAAGAGTTGAAGCTCTTATAGCTGCAGAGGGTGAGCCAACATCATATTAAACCCTGTAGATGAAGTTCATATGCATGTGAAGGCAGACGAGCGAATATTTTTGGCTGTATAGTGTATATGACCCTTTGTTTTATTTGCCAGTCATCTGTTGCTGTACAGTCAGGTTTTACTCTGCCCTTTGGGTGATGATGTTTTGGTCAGTTTTGCAGATGGAATTTTATTGCACCCAGCTCAGTTACACAGTCAAATGCTGCTCAGATTGGCCTGAGACTAACTTTTACTGAGCTCAGGCCAGTTGAAGCTGAGGCCAAAACTTGATGTGGTTCAGCCGTCATGTTTGGACATTAAGTTCTCAGGCTGTATTCGGGTTCAGACCTCAATCACAGGCCTGATTAAAATGTGGACTTTGAGGAGGACCACAGGGCTAAGACTGCTGATCAGGATAGTTCTGCAGAGCTGTGGCCTGGAAGGAACCCAGTTGAACACCTTTGCGGCAGTCTAGATAGCCTAGTACAGGCAACTGCTTTTTAGTCACTATCAGAGCAAAGCATATGGTGATACTGATGCAGCATGTGCTAAAACATAATTATGCATAAATCAACACATTATAAACTACCTCTGGGGCACAGGAACCGAACGGCGTAATTGGAGCAGTTCTTTCCTGCGGGCTGCTCCGCATTGATGCACCAGAATCCCAAGGCAGGGTCAGCGTGCACCCTCTCCCCAGTCCTGCGGGCTGGGACCCAGTCGGTAGTACGAGCTTCCAGGGCCTGTGGAGATCCGCACACGCGTGCTTGAAAATAGAAACGGATGGCTTCCAGCTGCTCGTAGTCTCCCCTTCCTCCTGGGTGATCAATGTTGAACCATGTCGTCCACTCGTAGTTATCTGAAGAGAGGAAACGAGATGTCCTTGCTTGAAACAACGGGCTTTGGAATAAGAGGCAAACTTCGTTGGGTGTTAGACTTTACATGTCAGCATATTAAATATGACCACAAAGATAACAAATTGGCCGAAACACAAGACTGGATGTGGAAAATTACAGGGGGTCGCCTCTCTCTGTGTGTGTGTGTGTGTGTGTGTGTGTGTGTGTGTGTGTGTGTGTGTGTGTGTGTGTGTAAGCCTGAATGGCAATGAGTGAATGCTGTTTTGCAGGAATACAAGGTCACCTTCATTATAGAACACAGCTGGATCGTGGTGCACGGGTCTTCCAGTGTTTGCTCTCCATGCTCCTGTGGGGAAATGAGGCTTTTATAGAGAAGTAGTTGACCTTTTCTTTGTACATTTTCAGGTCATAAAGTTCTCATAATGGCCAGATTAACAAAACAACTTCATCTAGAATGTCTTGCCCGCCCCTCGGTTTATGGAACGGTCATTATTTATTGAGAAAACGGCTTTGAAAATGCACCAAATGGTTTTTGTTTATGGCACCACTGGTCAATTTACACATAATTAATGCCCCAAAAGCATTTTCAGCAAACAATAAACATCATACTGTATTTATCCTTTGATTATAAAGCAATCACGGTGGTGTTTATGTAGGAATTAGCTTATAATGTGGTTTTGGGGGATGCTATCTACCAACAGTATGTTTCAGGTTGCTGAAAACCTAACAAATGACGGCAACATTGGGTTTACAAAACAACAGCGCTGCAAAGTTCCTACTCATCTGTTTGCCATTAGACTCCTAATGACTCTCAGCATTGGCGCATTATCATCGTTTTGATAGTGTTATATCACAATATACAGTAATGCATGGACCATTTCCCTAGTTCCTTATGCTTCCCCAGACTTCCCTGTCTGGGGCTGGTTGTTCGTCAGAGGTAGCCCATGCTACTGGGCCTGGCCCAGACACCGAAGTGTGGCCAATTGCTGACAGGTGGCTCCACAGCCTCTGGCTTACATGCATAACTTCCAATCAACCTCTGGATGTAAGTGGGGCATGAAGACAATGAGGCTATTTGTCTACCAGTGACTTTGCTTGACTGGGATGAGTGGAATTTCATGGGGTCATGTGACCACGAGGCAGCTGTTAATATCCTATTAGGAAGTTCGCTTCCAGGCGCGGATAACCTTGGATTGAAAAGCAGCTATAGGCTTGCCCAAACTTAATGCTTCACAGCGTCACCATTTCCACCCAGAATGGTTTTCTCGTATAGTCCTTGGATAATGTTGATTGCTCAACAGTAGGAGTGCGAACTGCATCATTAAAGAGAATTGCTTGATTGGCTTAATTTTTTCCCCCAAATTAAAAATCTCTGTAATAATTCCTATTGAATTCCTGAATTATTATTCCTGTATTATTCCTCCTGTATTCCTAATTCTATCTAAAGGCATTTATAAGGTCTTATATGGCATACATAATACCTTATAATATAATTACTTACAACCGGTTATAATTACATGCATAACACTTTATACAACAAGAGCATGCAACTTTATAATGTCAGGTTTCATAATGCCTTATAATGTGTGTTCATAAGAGCATTGTCAGCATGAATGTTGTACTAGGTCAGCTATGGGTTTATTCAAGTCTTGGAAAAAGCAGAGCAGCACATCAATCTGGCATACACATTGTATGTCCAGTATCACCAGTTAGAGCTTGTAAAGATCGCTTATAACTTGGGGCTGCCCTCTAGAAGTCGACGAGTCGAATCGTCAGTCGGAGACCCTTTAAGTCGACTGCGACCCTTCAAATCGACTGACAACAGTGACAAGGTTTTTATTTTGTAAAACAGGCAAAAGCTTACAAAATGCACAAGAACTTTAGGAATGTAAAAAGACATTTTAATAATTATTAAAATGGGGAATAATAAATATATATTTGAGTTCTAACTGGGCTATGACGCATGCTTGCTAAAAAATTAAATCCACGTGATGACGTGCGCTGGCGGTTCACCGTTGAAGGAAGCTAAAGCTGTGAAGCTGAGAAACACGGGTGGAACGATGTCTCAGAAAAAGTCTGGAGGAGCTTTTGAAGAAGAGAATCTGAACATATTAAAGCTAATTCTGCTCGTCATTGAGTCAGACATCGAACACTGCTTCAAACCAGTGAGTTGACTTTCGTTTTAGACATAATGGCTGTTTGCGGTGAAGGAAAAACGGACCAGAGATGTTTGTTTTATTATAATTCCATTATTATAGAACCTAAATTACAGATATTTTTATTTATTCGTTTACAGCTAAGATTATTTTTATTTAAAGATAAGTACAGTCACTTAATATGCCTGCTGATAAACGAGGAATAATTATTTCAGCGCAGGTAATATAATAATTAAACGGTTTCAGGTCTACCGTTCTTCTTTTCATCTAATAATAATTTAAATATTGACTAATTTGGTTTTATTTAGGAGTTCATTATTTATGAGAGATGAAAGACGAAGGGTCATCCTACTGAAGAAGCTGTTAAAAGTGAAATTAAAAAGACAGGCTAGAAGCGCTAATTTTTAGCATAAATACGTGCTCGCTGCCGGACGCTGTATTCTGTAATTAAATCAGACTCCAATTCAGATCGTTCATCATATGCCACGTCTCTTTTAGTTCAGTAATATGATCCTGTGACTCTGCTGACTTTCTAAATGAGGACATCAGATCTGAAACGTATGCAGATTGATTTACTGATTACTAGATAATGTATATGGAGAAAAAACATGAACGAATAGTCGAATCGTCGGTCAGGACGGGCGAATCCGATTCCACTGACAAAATTCGGGTCGGGTACAGCCCTAGTTATAACGCTCTATAAGGTGTAATGTCCCTAAAGGCTGTAAAGTCTAAACTCTATAAAGGGGTGCCTTACATGGTGCATTACAGCATTAGTATCTACAGTGTTCTTATGGGCAGATGTTATAAGGCGTTATGTGATCTGACGTTACAAAGCTGCATACTCCTGCATTATTGAGTCTTGTGCATGTCCTCATAACTACTTAAGAGACATTAAACAAGCCTATGCCAAGTATTATAAAGTGCTATGTATGCTATATGCCTCATACATGCATTTATATTGCATTATACATACAGGATTCGTAGGAAGTGGTACCAAAATCTCCTTTCACAAAACTTAAACCGTCTAATGTTTAACTGAACACAGAGCCCAAATCATCGTGAGGTCGGAGATTTACACTACTGTGCAGTAGTCGTGAATCTGAGACTGGGTTAGAAGGTCCAGGCATGACCACAGTCTGGTTTCACGCCTGGCCACAAAGGCTGCATTTTGGCGGCAGAGAGAAAGAGCAGGAGGAACAAACCTTGAGCGAAGGTGCCAGTAATTCCACAGAAGAGGAGAAGAAAGACCCATGTTAACGGGCAGCCCATTCTGGCTCTGTACTAGCGACCTTTGGCCTCCTGTAATGACCCTTCGGCTCTTTTCACGCTAATTATAGTCCGGCCACAGAACTCCTGTAGGTCAGAGAGAAGACAGAAGCATTCGTGAATGGCACAGAAGCTGATTTAGTGGCTTTTACTCACTACACTGCAAAATATGAGACCTTGACAAGTAAAATTGTCTTAAATCTAGTTGATACGTCTTACGTTTCTCAATTTTAAGACTGTTGTAGAGTCTAACTTATAACTTATTTAGCATATTTAACATATTTAAGTTATTTAAAACTTATTTTAAAATAAGAATAACTTATCTTCAGACTATTTTACTTGTTTTAAGTGATTTTAGTAAGCCAAACTTTCTCAATATTGGCAGATAGTTTTGCTTATTTTAAGAAACGCGTTTGAAACCAGATAAATGATCTGCCAGAATTTGCTTTACTAAAATCACCTAAAACACCTAAAAATGAATTCTTAGTTTTGCTAACTGGATCCAAACCACATTTGAAGGTAGTTTGAGATGCGGTTCCAATCAAATTTCTACAGATGTGTCTCAGTCTAGATGCTCAAATCAACATGTCTTTTGGGTCACTCGCAACACGACAAGCAATGACAATGTCAAATCCTGACATTGAGTGAGGGATTAGGGTTTTTCTTCTTAAATACAGCCTGAAAATGAGGTTAAATCATCTTAAAATAAGCTCAAAATGGGTATTTTAAGACTTATCAACTAGATATAAGATATTTCTGTTTGCCAAGATCTCATTTCTTTGCAGTGCCCACTGTTCAAACAGACTTTGGAGGACACATTGTTAAAATCCAGGGTTCCTTATTGAGGATACCGGATGAATTCCTCTAGGAAAAACCTTTAACTGCTGTAGGACCTTAATGTTACATGGAACATAAGGGTTTTTTTACACTGACATAAATGGCCATCCATTGAAAGGTCACTTAAGGAAACTAACGAGGCTGTTCTATGGCATCACGACCCAAACATGGTAGTAGCTTTATTAGTTGACCTTTAGGAAAAGTGGAGTTGAGAAGGCAGGATCAGCTATAGGACTGAGGCACAGTTGTTTTGATTTGCTCTCAGATATCACATCTGTAAGAGTCATCAGTGTGCATCAGGGGGACGTAAAAATGCTTCTACATTCGACAAAGAAAGGCAGACCTGCCTACACACTTATTCCATATGTCCCAGATGGCACGCTCACACACACACACTGATAGACCACCAGTTCATTCTCACATGAGATCTTAATTCTGTCCTAATTTTTTGATTCAGGCAGGTTAGAAATGAGCAGACCAATAGCACTAATTCAGGACTGAAACAGTAAAGTGTGTTACTGTCTATGGTCACTTTACACAAGCACTATGAATGAAGGCAGATGGGTCAGTATACACTGCTGAAACGTTTCCACTGTGTAAAGGCTAGTTGCTGTTCTCAATAGCAGAAAATGTTGAGCTAAAAACAGATTGGACTGTATATGGAGATACATATGGTATTTCAGGACTGAAGGTTTAGTAACTATGAAAATACATGGCTGTTGCTTTCAGTGCATTCCTTCCGAAATAAGTACTGAAATACTAAAATACATAACCAAAAACATTTCACTGCCCATTTTTTATTCGCTGCAAAAAATTCACTGTAAAATTCAATTTGTATATTAAAACCTTCAAAACCAAACTTTTACACTAAGTAAATACTTTATGATGATTAGGCTAATACAAAAAGTCTAAAATGGCTTTGAAACACAAGCTCACAAAGTCTATTAATAAGACACAAAGTTTGTCACTGGACGTGGTATATTTTCATATCATCGCTGCCCAACGGAAAAAACGAGTATCTCCAAAATGGTAACTTTACAGGAGAGGCTAAAAACCGAATTTAATTTTAATGTAAGTCAATGGAACCAGACATCTTTCCATGCAGTTTGGGGCCATTTCTTTTGGTCCATTCAGCATTAAATATTCACACAGTGTAAACGGCAGCTACTGTGTTCAAATGATGCATAAAAGTAAAAATCAACAAAAAATGGAGATACATGTGTGGTGTTTTTTTTTTTTTGTTTGTTTGTTTTTTTGGGACAGCGACGAAATTAGTAGCAGAATTATGAAGATGATGCAGTACGCTAAAGGACAATGTATTTCTATGTTTGGGAAAATAAAAGCCACTGTACTAATATGAATTTTGATACTGTGTATTATTAACACTGCAAACATGAGTGATATCACTGTTCAAGTATCTCCAAATAGGCAACTTTACAGGAGAGGCCAAAAACCTCATTCAGTTCTAATGGAAGTCAATAGAACCAGACTTTTTCCCATGCACTTTTGGCCCATTTCTGTTGGTCCATTCATCATGAAATTCTTACACAGTGTAAACAGCAACTGCTATGTTCAAATGATGCATAAAAGTAAAAATCGACAAAAATGGAGATATTGGAGATACAAGTTTTTATTTGGACATTTTTTTTAACGTCGGTTTTTGACTTGCATCATTTGAGAATTCAAGCCACCCTTTGCATTATGTCAAAATCTCCTGATAACTAGACCGATAGAAATAGTCCAAAACTGCTTGGAAAAGAGGTTCAGTTCTGACAGCAGCAACCAATTTTTCCATATAGGCAAATAAAGAGCAAACAATAAGGCGCATATCACTGCAGTTAGTGTTATTACTGAGGATGGTTAGTGAGAATGAAGTTCTGTCTTACCCGAGTCAGAGTCTTCTGGTGAGGTGTACAGGGCTTTATGTCTGTCTGCACTGCAGAAAGCATGCAGAGTGTGAGAGTGTGAGTGTGTGTGTGTGCTCTTATATAGCTCAGCTCTGTCGTGGGGTCGGCTCCATGCCACTGTCAGGAAACCAGATGACAGCATAGGGAAACCACAGAAATGAGCCCTCCTCTCTGTTTTAAGACTGGGCTGTCGTAGAGCGCTGGACTGCATGTTCTTGAGTCGAGTTTGAATAGTTGTTGCATCTTCGCCAGCAGGGCTGGGCTTAACTGAAGGCTTGCATGTTCCTGAGTACAGTGAATTTACCTGTGTACATCATTTCCCATATGATCAAAACATGTGACATCATTGCATGTGTTGTAAAGAGTAAGTAAACTGGAAGACAAAATATTATGATACAAATCTTGTATTTATGTTGACATGTTTGAATAAAGTTAATACAATGGACCCCTACTTTTGTCTCATGTACACTGTGAAAAATTAAAGCTGCACTATGAAAGTTTGGGGGATTTGGTGACCTCCCTGGTGGAAATGTGTAACTGCATGAAGTGTGCCAAAGAACATTTTGCAGTGTTGGTGGTATTTCGGACCACTTCCCTGAGGGCAGGAAGCTGATAATTGTGAGCGTGTTTAAACGAAAGAGAACTTGGTCCTACTATTGGTCCAATATTGTCATCATAAGCTCACATAACAGTGTGTACTACCTCCATGAGCCCCAATAACAGCTGTGATTGGATTTGGCATGTACTGGACATGGTGGATGCCTTCCCTGGCACAATTCCGAGGAGAGTCTCCTGTAGATTGGGATTTTAGCCACTGCTGGTAGACCCGTATGACCGTACGCTTCTATACACCTGCAGATTCAGCTACTTCCTTCACACTATGGTCTTTGGCACGCCCAAATGCAGTCACTCCTTTAGCCAATCATTAACATCTGCTTTGGAGCCATTTTCCACACATGGAACGAGACATTCACTGCACTGTAGCACCTCTTCTCAATCTATGGATCCCGTCACTCACACCCCGCAGGTATTTATAGCCCCATCATCCTCGTGCAGCGCCATCTGCAGGAGCCTGAAGTTACTACCACCTTAAACACACAAGGTGACTCATTTTTGGTCCGATCAGCTTATGTTAATCAGTATAATGCTGATTTTGCAGGTGGGCCCTGAGCATCAAGCTGTATGTGTGCTTGTGAAGTTAATATGTAAAGATGCTTGACATGATCCGAAAATTCCCATAAGGACGAGGTCCAAAACGACACCTTTCACTATTAAATTATTATTTTGGGTTTTACAGGGTGACTTTTTGCCCCATATTTTAGCCTGTTTTGTCTCCTGACTACATACTACAGTTTTAACATACGTTATAGGTGATGTCATAAACCTTCCCATATAATGCGGTGACTAGAGAAACTCTTGACGGTCTACCAATTTTTACAGGAGCCTCTAACTACCCACAGGGGTCCAGCAAGCACATATGGGGTCACAATTTGCATTTTACTGGGCAGTGTGTTGTACCGTAAGCCTGCATTTTGTTGCTATTGAAAGTGTCACGTAGCTTGTCTATTACTATACCTGCTGAATCAGATTACCCTTAGCTTAGCTGAACATGGACATAACTACAAACAGTGCAGATCATTTAGTCCATTCCTCCGGGGCAGTCGTGGGCTGGAGGTTAGGGGTTGCCGGTTCAATTTCCTGAAGTGACAATAACGACTAAACTGCTAGAAGCAAGCTGTCTGCATTACCACTTAATCTTAATAGCTTCTTTGCCACATCAGGTACATCTGTAAAACGTCTCGGTGTCACGATCGACCCTGATCTGGCCTTCGATGAGCAGGATGCAGAAAAGCTAGTTCACGCCTTTATTACTTTAAGGCTGGATTATTGTAATGCCCTGCTTTCTTGCTGTTCCAGGAAAGCGTCCTGCTGACCCATCCGATGACCCAGCCATGTAATTACTATCTGCAGTCTGATTATTTAAATGGTCTTGCAAACAAGATAACCCCATTTCTAAAACTGGTTGAAGGCCTAGAAATTGGATTATGCAATCTGATAAAGAGAGCTGGATTTCAGCACAGTGACTGGAGTTATCAGTGCATATAGACCCCTGACTCTGATTTCTTTCATTGTTCTCTATGCAAAAACGGTGATGCTGAATCCAACCACATACCTGATGAAATGTCGGATTTACCTTCTAGAGGATGTGTGTTCGTAGTTCCAGGTAAAGTGACTCACCTGGATGAGATTTGTTTTTGGAGTGTGTGGTAGGGGTGGAGGTGGAGCTTTCTGGACAACAAACTGCTCATCTTGACGCTGACCACAGTGCCTCCACACACGGATTTGCTGGTCGTCTCCATCACTGAAGATGACCCGCTGCCATTCTGAGTCACTCCATGACAGTCTGGCACGACACCATTGCAGTCTTTGGTGACGTTGACGTGGTGTTAAGGGCAGTCATCGTAACGGTAACATGTAGTGCTCGTAGCAGTCGTGGCTGTTGGGTCAGTCAGGTACAGCGATAAGGCCTGTCCTTGCTTATGTCTCATGATGTCAAACCTACCCACCAAGTTTCATTCCTGTTGGGTTGGTTCCCTCTGGGTGCAGCTATTTGTGCAGCTATTCTTTTGGTGATGTGTACATTCAGATGCTGCTGGCATTAATATTATTATGTCATTAATTACTGATGTGTCGTTTGTTCCTTTAATTTTTAGTTTTGATATTTTTGGTTTGCTTCAAAAAGATTTCTTGCCCTACTAGTCATGGAATGCCACCAGCATTAATTCCCAGGGTTGTTGTGCATGTTAGGTAAGCAATGAACAGTAACACACACACACACACACACACACACACACACACACACACACACACACAGGTAATTATTCTAATGATTCACAGTTGTTTCAACCGTACAGCAAGAAATTTGTTGGGGTCCAGTCCATGTGCTGTCAGGATGACGTGGTGTTATGCAACATCAACAAAGCGAAGTCATTTCTCTGAAGCTGCTCCCATGCACAATTTAGATTAGCAGTCAGGGGAACAGTTATTTATTAGAAACTCCACATGATGGCGGTTAACATTTGTTGAGAGAGCCCTTTATCGCGTCTCATTCTTCTTCTTCTTTGGATTTGTTGATAAACAGTGTGTTCGTGAAATGCCACAGCGGAAAGCCAATAACAACACACTGCCATATGACTGCAGTGCAGGCTGTAAACGGCCATTGTGTGTTTTCCAACCATGAACTCATGGGCCACATTACACGCTCCTACAAGCAAAGACAAATGGAAAAAAGCCTCAAATTGACAGTTGATGAGTCATTCATTTATTTATTAATTCATTCTTCCATTTTTTTCCCAATGGATTATTCAGCACAACATGCCCTTTATGGCCAAAAGTATGTGGACACTTGACCATCACGCCTAGGTGAGCTTGTTGAACGTCCCATTCCGAAACCATGGACATTGATATGGAGCTACCCCCACCACCCCTCCAATCACTCAACCCCGCTTTGAGGCAACCTCAACCTACACTCTTCTGGGAACACTTTCATCTAGATATTGGAGTGTTTGTGGGAATTTTGTGCTCATTCAGTGAAAAAAAAGCATTTGTGAGGTCAGGCGCTGATGTTGGATGAAAAGGCCTGGCTCGCAATCAACGTTCCAGTTCATCCAAAAGGTGTTTAGTGAAGTTAAGGTCAGGGCTATTTCAAAGCATGTTTTTATAAACTTTGCTTTGTGTACAGGGAGGGACTCAGTCATGATGGAACTGGAAAGGTTTTGCCCCAAACTGGTGCCATTAAGTTGGAAGCATGTTGTTGTCTAAAATGTCTTTGTTTGCCGTAGAATTAACATCACCCTTACCGCAACTAAGGGGCCCAGAAAAACAGCCCCAAACCTGTTATCCATCCTCCACCAAACCAATAATTAGCAGGGGTGTCCGTATACTTTTGGCCATATAGTCTATCTCTGAAATATGAGAACTAAAAACCAGATTTAAATATGAAGAACTGATGAGTGCCTCAACATGCTTGGAGGAGAATGCTAATCATGTGAGCTGAAAAACAGCCAATAGTAGTTTACTACTGCTGCTATCCCTGAGAAACTCTACTAGCCTATATGCAAATAACAGATTCAGTTTAAAAACAAGAGTGAATTTGATATGAATTTTATATTATAGTTTAACTTCAACCCAACCCTAAACCCGACCCTAACTTCAACTCAACCCTAAACCCGACCCTAACATTAACCCAACCCTAACCCCCACCTTACCTTCAATCCAACCCTAACTTCAACTCAACCCTAAACCCGACCCTAACATTAACCCAATCTTAAACCCGGCCTTATCTTCAACTCAAACCGAAACCTGACCCTAACTTCAATTCAACACAAACCTAACCTCAACCCAACCATAAACCCGACCCTAACTTCAACCCAATCCTAAACCCGACCCTAACTTCAACCCAACTCTAAACCTGACCCTAACTTCAACCCAACTCTAAACCCAACCCTAACTTCAACCCAACTCTATCTCCGACCCTAGATTCTACCTAACCCTAAACCCCGTCTTAACTTCAACCCAACTCTAAACCCAGCCCCAACTTCAACCTAACCCTAAACCCAACCCTAACTTCAACCTAACCCTAAACCCAACCCTAACTTCAACCTAACCCCAAACTCAACCTTAACTTCAGTCCACCATAAAGGAAATGATAAACTGATTGAGCGACCTCAGAGAGCACTCAGCTTTTAGAGACTTCTGTAGTGAATTCCAGCTCCCTGGTACACTGGAGCTTAAAGCAGATTTGCCTAACAACAATGTAGAATGATTTTGATAGTCTGAACAGCAGTGAAAACACATGACATTTTTGCTAATTGGATCCAAACCAGGGATTTTTGAAAATGATATCTTGCCAAGTAAAATGCTCTTATATCTAATTGAGCTTGTGTCTGTATAACACACAGTATATATGTATATATGTATCTTAACTAGATCATTTTATCATTTTTTGCAGTGTGAAAGCTGTAATGAAGGCAAACTGTGGGCACTACACACTGATAGATCTGATACTGTATTTACTTTTTGAGGCATCTGTGCAATTTCTCATACTTATTGGCCATTTTGACTGGAAATGAAATAATTGAAGGGTGGTCTCTGACTTGTGCACAGTGCTGTATACTAAATATAAATGCATTATGCAACTCAATTTTATTAAATATACAGCATAATCACTAAACTACATGTAAACAGTACAGCATATTAATAACTCTTGACTTGTAAGGGTTAAAAGTGTAAGACGTACCACACACCATACATGGACATAAAAAGCTAAAAAGAAATCTCTAACCAAGTGAACACTGGGAAATCCTGACTGCGGTCTGTAACTTAAGCACTCCCTTAATCATCATCAGTATAATCATAATAACACTCATGAGTTTGACTCATGACCCAGGAGAAGTTAAACTCAGCTAATTCGACATGACTATAGGGGATTTTGAAAATCTGTACATCAGCATGTGGACTTATCCTGCAGTTAAAAGAGAGAAAGAGAAAAATCCCCCAATACACGTAGTATTTGTCTATTTTGCGGATCAGCCGATGCCCCAGAGTGAGTGGTTAGCAATTTAAGATATGTATGCATGACAGAAACTGGTCTATATTTTAAATATGACTTATTTCTCTACAAAATAATGATATATGAATATATAAACACTCTACAAAACTGATATCTTGGCAAATAAAATGATGTTATATTTAGATGATATATCATAGCCAAGTTTCAGAGACTCCTGTAGTTAATTCCAGTTTGTTGGTGCACTTTACCTTAGAGCAGATTTGCCCAGTGCAGTGAAAACTCTAGGTACCTGACACGTGATCCAGTGAGTCTGATTAATAATAATAAGCACCATGAAAATAATTAATAATAAGAACCATGAAAGCTTTTGATGGTCTGAACAGCAATAAAAACACATAAAATCAGGTTTTTGCTAACTGGATCCAAACATGTTGGTTTAAAACATGATTTCAATTAGTTTTTCACAGATGCCGCTGGGCGCCAAATCGGAATTTGATGTGTCCATTGTGTCACTCAAATAATGTCAAATCCAGGGTGATGGATCAGTATAATTTTGAGATTGTTGTGATCTCATTTTAGGATTATTTGACTTATTTCTGTGCATATTTCCTTGTTTTAAGTGATTTTTATTAAGCCAAATTTTCACTATATTGGCAGAAAATATTGCTTATATTAAGAAACATGCTTGAAACCGGCAAAACTATCTGCCAATATAGCCAGAAAATTTGGCTTACTAAAATCACTTTAAATAACTAATTTAAAAAAAATCCTGGAAGTCACATGATATTAAAATGAGCTTACAACGATCTGAGTATGAGAATTTAACATATAGCAACTAGATATAAGAGAACTCTTTTTGCCTGGGTATCATTTTTGCAGTGCATATATATGTCTGTGAATCAAAGTCACATATAATCAAAGTCACATATAATGGCCACACAACAATGCTGACGTTATCATTTCTGGGCACAACGTATGGATAGTAACAGGATGTCTTATGGGCTTTAACAGCTGAGACCAATTACAGCTGAGGCACATCATCACAACATGGACAATCCAATTTGATCCTACCGTGAAGTTCAAAAGCCAGGGTCTGCCATGGTATGGCTGGTGTATACACATTGTAGAGCAACACACGCTGCCTTCTAGATGACGTCTTTTTCAGGGACTTCCATGTTTATGTAAAGATGTCGTTCTCTCTGTTACAATAGAAGGCTTGCATAATCATTGCGGCTGCTGGACTCGCACGCCTGCTGTCTCCCTTTGAAAACATGTGAGGCATTATGAAGTGGGTGCCCAACCCACTGCTTGCTTGCGTTTACCTACCACGGAGCTTCATGCTGGCCTATGCTATGTGGAAGCTTCACCGGCATGGCGTTGACCCAGCCGATGATCCTGCTATTTAATCATAAACTAATCAGACATTTCTTCCTCCACCCCACAAAACACTGAACGCTTCTCTTATTCTTCCTAGTAGACCATCAAATTAGGCTTCTAACAACAGTAATGGATCCTCTAGGTTTTTACTGGGATAGACTCCTTACAGTGGTCACTGGTTTCATTTCTTTCAGGTCTGTTTCTCATTGTTTCCCTCATAGGACTCTAACAGTCATCAGTTATTCTCTACTCATATATTGCATATAACTGTAAATTATGATCCTCTTTATATTTCTTTTGTGCTTGTCTTGCTACCTGGTGTTGACCTGAAGAGGATGGGTTCCCCTGTTAAGTATTGGTTCCTTTCGAGGTTTCTTCCTCTTACTCTGAGGGAGCTTTTCCTTGCTCACTGGGGGCTTGGACCTGGATTCTTTGTAAAGCTGCTTTGTGACATCTAATGTAAGGGGCACTATGTAAATAAATAAACCTTGAAGTGCAACATACCACAAGAAGGATCACTTATTGATTGTGCAGCTTTAGACTAGTGTAACAGAATAAACTGGATCAACTGGTGACTTCAGACCCCAAAGAATTCATCACTTACTCTTCATCTGCACTGCTTACTCTCCTGGGTTGGCTGGGGGAGCTGGAGCCCATTCCAGCACTCACTGGGCCGAAGGCAGGAAACACCGGGCTCATCACAGGGCCCCAAAGAATTATTAAGTGTTAAAAGGAAAGGTGATGTAACACAGTGATAAAGTGTCCTGACCTTTTTTTGGATGGTGTTGCAGGCATCTCAGGCAGACTCAGTGTTTATTTGCAAACAGCAACAATGAAAGCTCATACAGTTCCGCATTGAAATGTACAGTCATCATTGAAAAATAGCTGCACCCAGAGGGAAACAACCAACAGGAATAAAACTTGGTGGGTAGGATTGACATTGTGAAACGTATGAATGATTCAACGCATAACGCATGTGACGTAAACAAGAATGGGCCTTACACCTGTACCTGACTGACTATATGAGGTTGTCCTGTTGCACATGCTTTCCATTCTGACTCGTGCTGTTGTGTTGGTAGTATCCTTTGCGAGTGACGTATACCTCAAAGTAGAATTTGAAAGCAATTTGAGCATCTGCAAGAGTTGGAGAGGGGGCGTGTCGTAGGGCTAGAAGAAGCAGGATGGTCTTATCGACGTATTGCACGCCATACCGGTCATCCTCGTATTACCATAGCATGCTGTTGGCAGCAGTAGATAGAAGAAGGCACGCACCAGCGACATGAAGTGTCTGGGAGAATACACAAACCACGGAGCGAGGGAACCGATAGATTGTCTGACATGCACAGAGTGACCCAACAGCCATGATTGCAAGCAGTGATGCCCTCCATAAGTCAGTGCCAGCACCACTGCTTTCAGACCGTTACAATGACTGCCCTTAACACCACGTCAGCATCGGCATGGAGTGACTCAGAATGGCAGCGGGTCGTCTTCAGTGACGAGTCCTGCTTTTGTCTTGGTGGAGACGACCAACGAATCTGTGTGTGGAGGCACCGTGGTCAGTGCCAAGATGAACAGTTTGCTGTCACGTATCTCACATCCAGAAGGCCTGGTGTCACTCCACCTCCACCCCTACCACACCATCTGCAGGAACTGTGTGGGAATATTAGGACCTCTACAACTCCATACCGAGACGTCTGGCATGTTGGGTTAGCAAACACGGCGGCTCGACACCATACTGAGAGACACTACCTCTGTATGTGTAGCTCAATAAATATTGATCATATCAGTCTAAATGTATCATCATTTATTGTTCCTGGTAACCTTTATCTTCCTTCCCAATAACACTGCAATGCCACACCTCCTTCTGGGTGCAGCTATTCTTTTGATGATGAGTGTATTGAAGTCAAACAGATACTCCCTTCTATTTACATTTCACATGCAGTAGTGTCCAATGAAAAAGAGGATTGTACCAATACTGTAAGTCAGGGAACTCTGCTTTTGCACTTTTAGAAAAGGGATACTGTACAGGTTAATTATTTGTCCATCAAGCAACAAGCAATGTAAATTGTTTTCCACTATTGGAAAGAAGTAAGTTTTTCCAAGGGGTAGCTACATACTGTACCTGTACTGTCATAACCAGATGTTTTGAAACAGGACAATAAAATAAAAAGTCAATGCAACTGTAAAAATGTAATTTTAATAGAATATGGTACCACTGTGTTCCCTAACTAAACTGATGTTACTGATGTAGCTTTGAGGCTGCCACCCCAGTTCTTCTTTTGAGAGTGTGGAAGGTCAGATTCCTGTGCAATTGGATGTTTTTCCTGCCCAAACACACCTGATTCAAGTCATGGATAAATTGCTGGACTCATTTAGAGTGTTAGAGCACGGAAAACCAAATTGTGCTGGACTTCGGCACACGGCTCCCCTCCCCTACCAAACAAAACCCACTTCAGCCTTTCAGTTCAATGTGTGGTTTAAAAATCTCAACTCGAAGATTCTTCAGGAAGTCAAAAGTGTTTGTTGTAGCTAAAGTATAGCCATCTAGTGTGTTGTTGGTGGTTTCATGTCTATCATCTGGTGTGGTTTCATAACTAGCTTTTACATTTTGAGGAAGAGACTAGAAATCCAATGAAATGCTTTAACTCCTACTAATCTTTCCATCAGTCAGCAGTTACTGCAGTTGTGTTGCATGATGGGGTCCTTGGAGGTTTAAGATATCATTGACAGCTTGTTGGCTTGGTCCACTGAGGCTGAAGACTAAAACACTGTCAGATGTTTGGGGGCTCTTCCTAAAAATGTCCATCATGGTATTAGAGTATCCAGGCCTCTACTCTAAATGTCTGAAGACACTCCAAACCACCTTCTTCAACTTGCCTCGTCATGAGTAGTAGAAGGCAAAGTTTGCACAGTAGGGGATAGACAAATGGCACAACTTGCATTGAACTCCATTAGACTGCATCTGCTCCAGACCAGATGTGATTTAGAATTTAGAGGGTTTTGCTTTGAGTCAGTCCCTCTAGCATTGGACAGGACATTCATTTCTGGACCCTCTGCCAAATGACTGAAACTTTGAGACAGGTTGTGTCATGGCTGTCTGAGTCTAAAGAGTCGGATTATTATCAGCTTAGTGGTAGAAGCTCCAGATGTGACTATGGTGAAGGCCCGTGATCCCTGCCTACTGTTGTTTTGCTGCAGCCACGTGTTACTAGGATAAACCGATGGATCTGGAGGCCAATGACAGAAGGGCTGAGGGGAACCCATTTTTCTGCTGCAGCCATTAAGTGTTTTAAGCCTGAATGGAAAAGCTAACAGCATCAAATAAAATCTTACCTCATGTTTACCAGATGCCAATTATTGCATTTCCTGCTCAGCGGTGATCTGGGAGAGTGTGAGGTCATTAATATAAAGAAAGATCAGGAAGCATTTAGCGGCAGGGGCTGAGATGCAGTCCATGAAAGGTGTTTCTACAGGGAGCAAACTCAGAAGGAGTCCGTTTACTGCTGCAGACAGATGGCAGATAAACACAGTCGCTTACATAAGATGAGACTGAATAATTTCATGCCCTTCTGTGGGATACTGCATTATTTGCCATGCAGATGTGCCTGTGACATTCTGTGCTGGGCTTTAGGGCTGTTTAGTTGGGTAGTAATAGTAGTGATCCAGTGTTTGTTGCTAAATTCCTGTTGAAGAGTATGGCTATTGATGACATGCCTGCTGCTTCAGTAGCTCTGGGCAGTGGTCTCCGCCATGTTCAATAAAAGAGCTTTTGTCTAAAGTGCTCAGCTTCCTGCATCTTACTCTATGCCAATGCCACAACACAAATTTCACAAATTCATGTTACAAAAGCAAATCTGATTTCAATTTTGGAATTAATTATCTCATCTTAATCTTCAATTTTAAACTACTTAATTGAAGATGACAATCCACTAGTGTTTGTCCTCAAGCCACTAATGGAAATTGGCTCAATGGCTACCATTAGAGAGCATTTGTTTTTCTGTAGATCCCTTTAGGAAACCATCGGATGGATCTGGAATCACTCCCAGAACACCTGTTAAACCATTTGAGGCTATTACACTATAGGTAAATATAAAAAATTCAGATAATCCATTAGTCTCTACTGGACACTCTGCAAAAACCCAAGCAAAACTCTTATATCTAGCTGATATATCTTAAAATTCAAGATGGTTGTAAACTCTTTTTTGTAAACAAGATTATTTGACTTATTTCAGGCATTTTTCACATGTGGTAAGTGATTTTAGCAAGCTGAATTTCCTTACTATATTAGCGGACATACTTCATACTTTTAAGAAACATGCTTTAAACAAGCCTAATGTGTTTGTCAGTATAGTGAAAAAATCACTTAACACAAGTAACGAATGGCTGAAAATAAGTTAAACATTCCTAAAATTAACTTACAACAATCTCACTACAAACAAATTATTTGTTATTTGTATCATTATTTGTAAACAAATGGCTTCAGGACACTTCCGGGTGGAGAACTTGCACCCTATTAGAACAGAAGTGGCTCAGTTTATGTTACAATTCACAAAAAAATTCAAACATAACAGATAAAACATTTTCAAAAACAGTCAAATTACATTGTGTTAGAGGCTGTACTGTTACAAAATACCAGTTTATTTAATGGATTGATGTTTTTCCCGTTTTCTAGCTTTCTAAAGCAGGTAGAGCTGCTCTGTTAGCACCGAGGTGTTTGCTAACATTAGCAGCTGAAGCTAATCACAGTTTAATGAATCCTTTACTCTCCAGATGAAGGTGAAGCCAATACACCAATATGAGCTCTAGCGTATATTAGGACGGCATGATGATGTGCTGATCCATATTTCTTAAATTATTACTCTGTAGAAACCATTACTACATCAGGAGACCAGCTATGAGGAGCTAACGCTATTAGCGTTTATGCTAGCGGTCACAGAATGAGTGTTTTAGCTTATATTAACACTCGACAGAGAAAAATACAAGCTGTGTTTGATTCCCCACACAATTCTGTGTAAATGTAGGTGTTTATGTGTGTGTGTGTGAGGAGTGGAGCAGTATATTGGTTCACCGTAGCCAATAAGCTAAATGTCAAGTTAGTGAGCTAGCTAATTAGCCTAGTTAGATGCTTAAGACTGACACAATATGACCAGAAAAGTCATTAAATCCCAGTAATTATAATGATTCATGCTGTCTTTCTTGAGCAGGTGGAACATGCACTAATGTTAGAACCGCAAGTTCAGTTGGGTTATTTTTGGGTTCTTGTTTTTGACTGAGCATGTGGATAAACATCTTTATACAGTGAATATTTCTGGATTAAACCCTGTAGTTACAGGTGGTGCAAGTGTATGATTATATGAAATATTAACTATACTAAAGTTATTAATCTAGGAAGACTGTGTCCAGTATTTTGGTTAATTAACCCTCAGGATGGTTTCAAAATCCTGTTGTATCAGTGCATCATTTCCTGTGTTATCCACCCTGAAGTAAGTTCCTTGCTGCTGTGACGTAAAGTGAATTTGTCCTACAGACTATATGACCTAGCTTTACGATAAATTTACTTGATATAATTATTTGCAGTGCACTTAGGAACCAACAGAAAAGGTAAAACTGAGCTAACAATGTTGAGCTTGAGCTGGTCTGTAACTGTAGAACTATAAAGTGCACCTACTTGGAAAGTGGAGCTGATAAAATAGGTAATGAGCGCCGATAAAAGAGGTGTACTAATGAAGTGGCTGGTCGGTATCTCTGTTAACAGACAGATTTTATTGTACACTGAGAGATGATGCAGTAAGTTTGAAGTTGCTTTACCTCAGTCACAGAAACTGGTAAGCTTTGTTGTTCGACTGGGCTAAAATCAGCCTACAAAATGACCAACCGCAGAGTGTATTTGTGCAGCGTACCAAGGAAAGCACACGTAGAGCTTGTCACAACATGACAAATACATATTTGAATCAGTACAGTTACAAGGAAAGTAAATGAGCTGTTTGGAATTACCTGTGTTACTGCATTGATTGCTAATAAATTGTGGTCTGATCGTCTGAAGTACAACTAAATCTAACATCCACACTGCAGACTAGAAGAGTCAACTTGTTTTAATATGTTGCTAGGTTAGCTGCTAATCAGAAGTTCCATTACCTCAGGGGACGGCTTGGGAACGCCCACACCTGTGTAAGGTGTGAGGTGTTATCTTGTGAGTGAGGTTAAACACTGGCCAGTGTGCTGAGGCCAAGGAGACATGATTTATCAGAGTTCAAACGAGGCATGATGGCAGGTGCCAGACAGATCGGATATTCCATTTCCGAAGTTGTGCTGACATTTAACATTCCTCAGTCCACAGTGTCACATGTGCACTGGGAATACATCATGGAAAGCATTACCATCCACAGTCAACAGCACAGTGGCCTCCCACGGGGGCTTACAGATCATGACCAGTGTGGTCTGGCTAGAACTGTCCACATTCACATTCAATGCAGGAGGCCCCACGCGCGTCTCCCGCAGGTCAGTGCAGCGTTCTTTGGTTTCCATGGAATACGGGAGCAGAGAACCCATCATAGTGCCTCTGTTAACACCACGACACTGGACAGAGCCCCTCACCTGGGCTCATGAGGTTGCTAACTAGACCCTAAACGACTGGCAACATGTGGTGTGGTCCGATGAGTCATGGTACCAGTTGTTTCGGGACTGATGACATCTGTGGTGCAGACCCCATGAATCCATGCACCCCAGTTGTCAACAAGCCACTGTGCAGGCTGGTGGTGGTTCCATACTGGTGTGGTGTGTGTTCTCATGGCATAAGTTGGGTGCACTGGTGCACCTAAACATGCCATTGACCAGTGCCTGCTACTTTTCACTGCTTGGTGAGCATTTGCAGCCCTTCGTGGACTTTATGTAATCCCACCGTGCTATCAGGGCCCAAGTTGTCCAGAACTGGTTTGAGGAGCCTTCTGACGAACGGTGTGGCCTGTACATTCACCCAACATAAGCCCATCAAGGGATTCCACTATCATGCCTCATTCTGACTCTGATAATTCCTGTTGCCTTGCCATGAAGATGCTACCCAGTGTTCAACCTCACTCACAAGATAACACCTCACAAGTTATACAGGTGTGGGCGTTCCCAAGCTGCCCCCTGAGGTAACACCACTTTTTATCAATATACATCCTGCTATCCCATGACTTTTGGTACATCAGCGTATATGCAATACTGACTCAAATCGAGCTGCTGGCCTGAAAGAAGAGAACTTGTTGCCTGATTGTAGCTTCTCCTTCTGTCTTCGGCCTAAATGGAGACCGAATTAACACAACACGGTGAACCGAGTAACCCAACAAAGCACTTGTGCTGTGTGAGTCGGTGGTCTGACCTTAAACAGGAGCCATGACATTCTTAACGTGTGACATACCCACATACATGCACACATGCTTAGCAACACTCCTCACCCACTTTACACACTCCTCTCACACGCATTTCACAGCATGTAGCTCTGCACACACACGCCTCACGCGCTACACAATTCTCACATACACACACACACACGCTTTGCATGCTTCTGATCCCACATCAGCGGCAGTTTAACAGCCGAGCCACAGACTAATCCTCTAAACTGCGTCTGTTTATAGGGCACTTCGTTTTATGACATTCTGCTGCTCTTCAAAGCTCCTAATTTCCTGCTAAATGAAAAGGACAGGAGGGAACAGCGACAGGAGGGGAAAAGTAAACAAACACAAGAAAACACACATGTACTGTTTGGCCGTCTCCTAGCTACAGGCCAGGGCATGGGGCATTTAAGGATGTAGATGAGGGCATAGACCATGGTTACATTCAGTAGGCAGAATGCAGGTGGTTTTGGTCGAGCTCAGTAAGATTACATAATGTTTGAACTATGAAAGAAGATGCTGTCCCTTTCTTGGTATCTGATAGAACAGCATAGTTGCTGGAAGTAGTGGGGTAGGTAGGTAGGTTGGTATGTTGGGAGGTAGGCAGGTAGGTAGGCAGGCAGGTCGGTAGGTGGGGTAGGCAGGTGGGGGGTAGGTAGGTAGGTTGGCGAGGTTGGTAAGTATGTAGTTTGGTATGGGAGGTAGGCAGGTAGGTAGGTAGGTGGAGTAGGCAGGTGGGGGTAGATAGGTAGGCAAGTGGGGGGTAGGCAGGTAGGTTGGCGATGTTGGTAGGTATGTAGGTAGCTATGTTGGCAGGTAGGCGGGTAGGGAGGGTGGGGAGATAGGGAGGTAGGTGGGGTAGGCAGGTGAGGGGTAGGTAGGTAGGTAGGTGGAGGGTGGGTAGATAGCTAGGCAAGTCTGAGGTAGGTAGGTAGGTTGGCGATGTTGGTAGGTGCTGTATGTAGGTAGCTATGTTGGCAGGTAGGTAGGTAGGTAGGTAGGTAGGTGGGGTGGGAGGGTAGGGAGGTAGGTAGGTGGAGGGTAGGTAGGTAGGTTGGCGAGGTTGGTAGGTATGTAGGTAGGTATGTTGGGAGGAAGGCAGGTAGGTAGGTAGGCAGGCAGGTAGCGACGTAGGTAGGTGGGGGGTAGGTAGGTAGGTTGGCAAGGTTGGTAAGTATGTAGGTAGGTATGTTGGGAGGAAGGTAGGTTGGGAGGTAGTTAGGTTGGGAGGCAGGTCGGTAGGTAGGCAGGCAGGCAGGTAGTGGGGTAAGTAAGTAGGTAGGGAGGGTGGGGAGGTAGGTAGGTTGGGAGGTTGGTAGGTAAGGAGGTAGGTAGGTTGGATAGGTGGGTGGGGGATGGGTAGGTGGGGTAGGCAGGTGGGGGAGTGGGTAGGTGGGTAGAGAGGGGGGAGGTAGGGAAGTAGGTAGGTACTGAACTTTTTATGTGTTCATTGCATGGGTTTACTGAACAGTTGGGCTTCTGCATGAATGGCTCCTAAAATGTAAAATCATTTTCATAATAATTTGTACATGATTATAAACATGGTTTTTAACATACAAGATATACATGGATTTACATTGCTGGATCCAAAATGATTATGGATTTATATTTATAATAATAAGGGTCATTTCATTTTTCAAAATTCCATTGGCCTAATTCCAATGAACAGTATACTGGACAATGAAATCCATAGAAATGACTAAACTTCATAACGCCAAAATGTGTAGATCATCATCCACTATCTCGGCTAAAAACACAAAATTCTACTTTTGACAAAATAAACAAAAATCCTGAAATATTGTGTTTTGTAAGTCAGAAGTCTGTTATAGTAATCACAGTACCATGATGCCAGTTTGCAGTGTACATTAGTCCTAGTACGAGGCTGAAGTTGGCTCTCTGTTACCTCTCTATGTCCTGCCTCCTTGTTATCCATCACACCTGTGTCTTGCCTGTTGCCCCGCCCTTCCATTAGTCCCAGGTGTTTCTTGTTCCTCACTTCCTACTTATACCCCTGGTTGTTTGTGGTGTGTTGGTTTGTCAGTATGGTTGCTTGGTAGTTTTCCCAAGTGTATTTTGGTTTCCTCTGTAGTCTTCTGTTTTCTTTCAGCTCAGTGATTTGATTGATTTCCAGAGTTTCTTTCTTTGGCTTGTTGATCCGTGTGCTTTGGGTTTCAATAAAAACAAAAACTCATACTTGCGTCCTGCCTGTTCACCTCCCTCTTCATTATATAACACCAAGTCAAAGAAGGATGCAGGATTCTTTCTTGAGGATCTGGTCTTAATACTTCAGACAGTAATCACTACAATACTCAAGACTTCCTTGACTTGTGCCAAGCCAAAGTGAGAATGGCAGAGGGGTGGTGGTGACTGTGAAGTTGGCAGAGTCAAATTGGTTTTCAGCACATAGCCTGCCCTGTCTCACCAGATAGAGTCAAACCACTGTTTCTTAAGACCTTCCTGAAGGGTGGGGCGTTACAATAGCTTAACCTGAGTATTGAAAAGAGGTCAAAGGAAGTCAAGACAACTTTACTCACACTTTGCCTGGCCTATATCTCCAGCTGAGGCCTTTGCTTGGCCTGCAGTTTCATCTGAGGCCTCTGCACTACCAACTATCCCTCCTTAGACCTCTGCAAAACCTCCAGGTACACTGGCACCCAAGGATCTTGGTGCTGCCGAAGGAAAACCTGCTCAAAGAAAAGCCTGTAGACCTTGTCAAGCTTGCTCATCTCTATGAATGAAAGCTACTTTGCCAAATGAATGGGATCTTTTTGTAACAGAACTAGGAATTGAGAGAGTCCGGCACATTAGAGACGTTCTAAAGGAGGTCTTTGTCTGTTCTTATTCAGAATCCCACTGCTGCTGTAATGTTTTCCATGCTCTGCTGACTTGTGCTTTGTTGAGTACAGAGGTTTGAGAGTGCAAACAATGCAAAACGAGGTAATCTTGTGTGTCAGTGTTGCCATGATATTGGTCTGGGCAACTGTACAAACTGTTGCAAAGTCCAGTCCAGAATTACCTTTCCCAAGTAAGACTGGACAGCTCTTTTCACTTGTATTTGGACATTATAACGTTATTTTAAGCAAACTATCTGGCCACCAAAGTAGGACTATTATTAGTTGATATTAATGATTATGCCAGTCAGCTATGAAACCTGAGACTGTATAATAAGTCATATACACTAAATGACCCATATTCAAGATTTTCATCTACTCTATTTTCATCAAAAGAATAGCTGCACCCAGAATGAATCAACAGACAGGAATGAAACTTGGTGGGTAGGTTTGACATCATGAGACATGCAAATGATTCAAGTTTCATGCTTGGCAGCGGACCTCATTGCTGTACCTGTCTGACCCAACAGTCACGATTGCAGACATTCAGCGAGCAGTGATGTCCTCCATGAGTCATCCTGTTAGTGCCAGCACCATTGTCAGACGGCCGCACAACGCAGGACTACATGCACGCAGACAATTAGAACGACTGTCCTTAACACCACGTCAGCATCGCAAAGACTGTAATGGTGTCGTGCCAGACTGTCATGGAGTGACTCAGAATGGCAGCAGGTCATCTTCAGTGACGAATCCTGCTTTTGTCTTGGTGGAGACGACCAACAAATCCGTGTGTGGAGGCACCGTGGTCAGCACCAAGATGAACAGTTTGTTGTCACGCGTCACACGTCCAGAAGGCCTGGTGTCACTCCACCTCCACCTCGAACCCCAAAATCTGCAGGAGCTGTGTGAGCATATTCAAGCTGCATGAGATGGATTATTGCAGGACACCTTTTGGAACCTCTTTGCGTTAGCAAACATGGTGACCCGACGCCATACTGAGAGACACTACTTCTGTATGTGTAGCACAATAAATATTGATCATATCAGTCTAAATGTATCATCATTTATTGTTCCTGGTGACCTTTATCTTCCTTCCCAATAGCANTGGAGGCACCGTGGTCAGCACCAAGATAAACGCTTTGTTGACACGCATCACATGTCCACAAGGCCTGGTGTCACACCATCTGCAGGAACTGTGTGAGGATATTCAAGCTGCATGGGATGGATTATCACAGGACACCATTAGGAACCTCTACAGCTCCATGCTGAGATGTCTGGCATGTTGAGTTAGCAAACATGGCTGCCTGACGTCATACTGAGAGACATTACTTCTGTATGTGTAGCTCAATAAATATTGATCATATCAGTCTAAATATATCATCATTTATTGATCCTGGTAACCTTTATCTTCCTTCCCAATAGCACTGCAATCCCACACCTTCTTCTGGGTGCAGATATTCTTTTAATGATGAATGAACTATCCAACACTTTCAAACCACTATTATACAAGTTTCACTCCATCACAGATTTCTTTGTCTCATCAGAGCCCAGCTCATGCCCGTCTGCGGGGTTTCAGTACATTCTGTAAAGGGAAGGAGGCCGGGGCTGTTAGTGGTTCTGCTCTGGGGATTCGCGGAGAACCTCAGCTTAATGGCTCCAGCAGTGAAAGTATGCAAAGCTGCTTCTGCTACTGTCATTAGGGGGCCTGCAACCTAAGGAACAGGTCAGGGAGACATTTCTGTCTTCCGCTCATCTGCCCAGAGCGACGTGTATTCCTGAAAACAGAGGGAGGACTTTTGTGAACGAAAATGAGAGGCCCGTTTTAAATGCGTGGATGGTGCAAGGAAACGGTATCAGGCATGTTAGCAGCAGTGTGTGTGTCTTTCTGTGTTTCAGCAGGGAAGGCCTGTGAATCTCATTTACCCTCAGAACCTTTCCATTGGAATTCTTAAAGCGAGTGCTGCGAGTCCAGTCACTTACTGAACTAAGTGGTATTGTGGTCATGGGCAGACGGGTGTATCATGGCTTTGTGTGTCATGACTGGTTGCATGTTTTAATGCTGTGTCTTGTTATGCTCATTTTCAATGTTCATAATTTTACTATTGGGCCCTACTAGAGAAGATTTACATGCTTCACATGCCCAAAACCCAATATGTTCCTCTTACTGTACATCTCTACCTCCCCTCTGTCTGAAATGCTTTGTTATAGCTCCTGTGTCCTCCCATTAAGCCCTGTGTGCTCTGATTAGGCATGTCACCCTCTCTGTTCTGACTGTACCTTCTCCCCTGTGGCTAGTCTTACAATGGCAGCGGTTCTGCTGTGTCAGCTTGAGTCAAAGTCTGATCTTGGAAGTCTGGTAGAACAAGTTCCTAGACATGATCCACCTACACAAGCTGTATTTGTTTCTAAGTGGTCAGTTTTTACTGTTTCAGCGCTCTGTGTGTTGTGTGAGGTGTGTACTAAGCTTGCTGGTAGGCGGGCAATAAGGACTGTGTTTTGAGATGATGTCGACTTGTAACGGAAAAAAGGGCTGGAATTCCAGCAAGGCATGATGGTTTCTGTGGGAGTTTCTCCCTCTGGCGTGGGCTTTATAACTTTGCAGATTGCACACGTGCACAACATGTCAAGGGTTGTTGGATGACCCCTTGGAGGAACAAGGAATCGAGTAAATATAAATAAAGAAAATTAATTTGATTCGGACAAAAATGACGAATACATATCTAATAAAAATATTTTTTTGGTTGTGTGTGTGTGTATGTATGTATGTATGTATGTATGTATGTATGTATATATATATATATATATATATA
>CM067498.1:3119030-3171395 GCA_034552555.1 Semaprochilodus insignis
GTGTGTGTGTGTGTGTGTGTGTGTGTGTGTGTGTATATATATTAAATTATTAAAA
Source organism: Semaprochilodus insignis (assembly GCA_034552555.1). Classification (NCBI taxonomy): domain Eukaryota; kingdom Metazoa; phylum Chordata; class Actinopteri; order Characiformes; family Prochilodontidae; genus Semaprochilodus; species Semaprochilodus insignis. The sequence continues at coordinate 3,119,086 of CM067498.1, forward strand.
ATAAATATTAAAAAATTAATTTAAAAACTATGGTGTTCCGTTTGTTACATGCAAATTGGACTTTTTGTAGCAACTACTCCTGTGACTATACAGATCTAACTGTAACTACATTAACAGTTGCCGTAGTTTACTAGATTGTTAAGTAGCTTGACGAGAACCACCTTGTCCCGAGGGTCAGTGCATTTGTAACATGCTGTCTTGCTCTGCTCTCGTCTTTTGTCTCTTTCTTCCCTCTCTTTTACCTTCCATTGTATCTTTGGCCACAGGCTTCTGTTTGTTTTGGTTTTCTTGCTCCTCCATAGCCCCGCCCCTTTGTCTTGCACCTCACCTGTCTCTAGTCTGTAGCCCTACCCTCTCAGTAGCCCCCGGTGTTCCTCCTTTGTTCTGTGTATATAGACCCCTTGGGTTGACCTGTTCCTGGCTTGCCATTGTTTGTTGCAGTGTCGTCCCTGGTTCCTGCTTTCCGTGTTTTACTCCAGTGTGTTTTGTTCTGTTTTGTTCTGTTTGTTGTTCTTTTAGTGTCTTTCATACTTTTCTGGTTTTGCTTTTCCTTTGTTTCTGTTTTCTCCCCTGGTGCCTTCACCATGGACAACAACTCACAGCTCACCCTTGCATCCAGCCTCCTCGTCTCCTTCGTCTTCCAGCTTGTTACAGAGTTCCTATTGAATCCTTGTTTGTCTTTCCTATCCTCTGTCCTGCAAGTGGCTACTTATGTAACATAGGTGAGGTGAAGTCTGTCAGTGCGCCTTAAAATAGTATTGAAATTCAGAGGGTATTTTTTTTTTAACAACTGTCTGGGCTTTTATGGGCAGCTCAATCTCTATGCTTCAGTTCTGCCCAGCTTGAAATCCCCAGGTCTGTATGGTAACTGGGAAATAGGCTATGTCTACTTGTTGCATTGTTTGAAGTACTTTATTGGGATTGTTTGAATTAGTACTTTTATTTCTCCATCTTGAAATGCCCAACAGAGAACTGCTCAATCGGAACGATTTTTCCCTGTGGTAAAGCTGCACTATATGGCCAAAAGTATGTGGACAGCCCTCTAATTTTTGAGAGCTTCTGCTAGCAGGTTTATAAACTTAAAGCCATATCCATGTAAACTCTACAGACAAATACTGGCAGGGGAATGAGTCATACTGAAGACCTCCATGACTATTAAGATTTGTTAGGATGCCACATTTGCCACAAGTCAGATCTTCCCTGGTCACCTGCATGGGCCTTTTCTGTGTTGTATTGTGTAATGGAAGTGTCTAGATGCTGCAACACCTCAGCCAAACCCCACTGCTGTTTTGCTAAACCACAGAGTTCCAAACTGCCTCTGGAAGCAACATCAGCACAGGAACTGTGTGTCTGGAGCTTCATGCCAGCAATAAAGTTTGGTGGAGGAAGGCTAATGATCTGGGGCTCTTTTTCATGGCCTTAGTTCCAGTGAAGGGTTAATGTTAGTACCACAGCATACAAAGATATTTTAGACAGTTATATGCTTTGAACTTTGTGCCTAGAGTTCGGAGAAGACTCGTTCCTGTTGCAGCATGACTGTGCCCCGTCCTGACGTGACAAAGCCAGCTCCATTAAGCTGTAGGCTGCATTGGAAATGGCCTACTTAGACAGTATGTACTGGTTTGGACCCAGTACTCACTGTATATACCCACTGTATATACCATGCATCTCTGTTATCAACCTCAAACTCCCCTAGCTGCATGCACAAGAACATGTACATCTGTATATATCATAGCTTCAATTCATAACTGTCAGGAACAAAGAACTTGGCTCGACGCACACAGAGCTAAAAAGTCAGATGAGTTTCATCAGACAGATCGATAGTTGAGCACAACAGCAAAATACAAGCAAGCATGACAAATGGGCAATGCGAGGTCATAAACGGAGAGACAGGCAAGGGTTGAAAACCAGGAAATCAGATAGACCAGCAAACAAATCCAATGGGGTAAACCAAGAGAGCAGGTGTGTGTAATCAGTACTTGGGAGATCTGGAAGGGGAGAATGAGGTGTGATTGGATGACTAGGGACATGTGAGGGTGACGTCATCGGGTAGTGCACTCTGGGAAATGGAGTTCGGGAGATCGTCGATGTCAGGGAAATCCGGAGGCGTGACAATAACTTTATATTACCGTTTTATAAAACTGTATATTAGGATTAGCAGAGCTACCTGGAAGTCTCCTGATGCACACTTGTAGATTGCCGAAGCTGGCGTACCAACTAGTCACATAGATGCTCAATGGGTGATCAGTCTGGCGACCGGGCAGGCCAAGAATGTGTTGCAAGCTGGTGGAGACATTCCTGGGAAACCCTTGCCGTGTGTAAGCGAGCATTATCCTGCTGATAAATGGCAGTTGGAAGCCTTGCCATGAGAGGCAATGTGGCTGGAGAATGTCCTGCACATATCGCTAAGCTCTTAGTGTCCCTCGTATCACTACTAGGGGTAACCAACTGTCTCCCCAGATCATCACATCGGCAGTTGGGGGAGTGTGTCCCTCTAGAGCAAAGGCAGGATTGAGACCTCATCACAAGGTCTCTATACTTCACCCTGACGGTCATTGGATCCCAGACAGAACCTGGATTTATCGCTAAAGGCGATACGGTTTGCTACCTGTGTGTAGCAGTTCAGGGTTGGGCGCGTGGGTGTGTCTGTTGGAGAAGAAGGGTGGGGGTTTTGCAGTGTGAGATGTCTGTTATTCCGACACTGGATATCAGTCTTTATTTTATTTTATTTAACCTTTACTTATCCAGGTTAATCCTATTGAGATCACAGGTCTCATTTAGAAGGGAGATCAGGCCAGGGATCGCAGAAACACAGAGTTTCAACAATTTACACAAGAAGATATTAAAAACAAGTACATAAAACATCTACACAAAGACTATTTGGAGTCAGTTGACTTCACCGTGGCCTTAAAAGTGTTCAATGGTACAATATATTGAATCTTTAGTTCATTTTGTAGGTTGTTCCAGGCAGGAGGTGCAGAGAACTTAACAGCCGTCTTTCTCGGTTCAGTCCGAACTTTGGGAACAACAAGTCGCAGCACATGAAGAGAATGAAGACTGTGATTTCCGTACATCACATTTAATAGAGAAGACTAATAAACAGGAACTTTATATATAAAACCTGTGACTGGGATGGCGTGCCACTAGAGAAGAGCAGTTCACCTTTGAATACAACTTCCAATGATGAGCAAGAGGACCACAATTCATAATGAACCTCAAAGCCCCATGATGCACACTATCCAGCGTATGAAGACAGTGAGCAGAGGCACTGCTGTACAACACATCTACATAGTCAATAACAGGCAAAAATTTAAACTCCACCTACTTCTGTTTTACAGAGAAAGAAAAGCAAGCCTTATTTCTCTAATAAAATCCCAATAAAAGCTTTAATGTTTATATTAAATTGTCAGGAACAAAGAACTCGGACCGACGTGACCAGAGCTGAACAGCAAATGGGTTTTATTAACCAATCAGATGGCCAAAACAAGCAGCAATACACGAGACAACATGAAAGGGAGAGGCAAAAACAAAGTCAGAGGCAGGCAGAGGTCAGAACCGGAAATAGCAGTCAGCGAGGCAAACAAGTTAGAAGGGTCAGGCTAGAGGCAGAGTAGAGAAAACGGAAGGAGGGTCAGAGCTAGGAGAACACAGTGAACAGAGCCAGGAGGGGAGAAAGCCATCGAGAGGTAGTCGAGGACAAAATGGATCGAAACCAGGAAGTAGATAGCAAATGTAGGTTTTGGCAAAACTTCGCAATATGGTGGTGTTACTGTGTGGTTTATATGCGGGAAGTAAATTAATGACAGCTTGGGGGCTAGAACTCAGGTGACCTAGAGCGGGTCGGATTGGACGGCTAGGGGCATGTGTGTGTGTGTGTGACGTCATCGAGCGAAACCCTCTGGGAAGTTGAGTCTGGGAGAGTGAAGGAGCTGGGAAGACCCGGAAGCGTGACATAAATGCTGGATGTTATCATCAATTAAAACCCAAAATATTTAAAACTAGACACCAACTCAATTTGTTGAGCATTTCTAGTATGGATTTTTTCAAACAGTACCGAATATTTAGTTCTTGAATTTGAAAAAAAAATTGCTTTGGTTTTATCAGCATTTAAGACAAGCTGCAGTTGACAAATCGGCTCTTGCACTTTATCAAATTCATGCTGAAGGTACACAAAAGCTTTATCCAGGTTAGATGCACAGCAATAGGTGACCATATCATCAGCATGAAAATGAAAAGCTGCATTTGTAATATTCTGTCAGAGGCTATTAATATACAAAGTTAATAATAAAGGGCCCAGGACTGAGCTTTGTGGGACCCCCTTGAGCTGCCACCCTCTAGCTGTATAACCTGGGTCCTATCAGAGAGGTCATTTGTGAACCACATAACTGCCTGACCAGGCAGTCAGTCACTGTCTGCGACAAAGAAACGGCCGGCATTATGAATGCATTATGGGTCCAGGTATATTCCGAAGAACAGCAGAACACACAGTCTCGTCTGCACTTAGCCTTGGAAAGTTTTACACGGCCACTGATATTAGGTAAGTCGGCTCACTGACACACATGGCCATCGAGGAAAGCTGCAACAGAACCTCTCTCTCTCTTTCTTACACACACTCTCTCTCTCTCTCTCTCTCTTTCTTTCTCTCTGACTCTCCCTGTGTTTCTTGTCATTTCTCCAAGCAGTGATTCAAAATTTCTCCAGCACAGAACGGCGGAGAGGTTTTCAACCAAAGTTCAACAAAATGAACTCAGCTGTGCGCAAGGGAGCCACATTACACGAATAACGATCCAAAGATGTCATTCGGCATTGCGCATTTTACAAGGACGTGACTGCAACAAAGACGTACGGCGCGAGAGCCGTAAAAAGGTGAGACGGAATAAAGAACAGACGCGACGGGGCTGAGAACAGCACTCGACGCAGGAAAATCGAAAGAAAGTTGTTCACAAATATAATAAGGACATGATGTAATAACATTATTATTACAAACTGTAATAAAACCTCAATGAAAAGTCTATCACTTCATTACAGCCAGTTTTTCCAACATGGCACACTGCTAAAGGTCAGACGTTGCAGCAGTGGCAGGTCAGGCACACGTGTGCTGCCAGACAGTAAGCTGAAAGTCTGTGCTTGCTCCAATCACGTCATGAATTTTTCAAAAAAGAAAGTTTGAATGCTTTATTCCTTATAAACAGGCTTATTACATAAACTCACCAGACAAAATATCAGTCACCTTGCGTGTTTAAGGTGGTAGTAACTTCAGGCTCCAGCAGATGGCGCCGAACGAGGATAACTGGGCTATAAATACCTGCGGGGTGTGAGTGACGAGATCCATAGATTGAGAAGAGGTGGTACAGTGCAGTGAATGTCTCGTTCCATGTGTGGAAAATGGCTCCAAAGCAGATGTTAATGATTGGCTAAAAGGAGTGACTGCATTTGGGCGTGCCAAAGACCATAGTGTGAAGGAAGTAGCTGAATCTGCAGGTGTATGGAAGCGTACGGTCATACGGGTCTACCAGCAGTGGCTAAAATCCCAGTCTACAGGGAATTCTCCTCGGAGTTGTGTCAGGGAAGGCATCCACCAAATCTGGCCCGACTGCACATGGGACATAACCAAGGATGGGGTTTATCACTGTACCTGACTGACCAAACAGCCACAATTGCAGACATTCAGCGAACAGTGATGCCTCCATGAGTCATCCTGTTAGTGCCAGCATCTTTAGCAGACGGCTGCACAACGCAGAACTACATAGACACAGACTGTTACGACGACTGCCCTTAACACCACATCAATATCTCCAAAGACCGCAATGGTCCAGCTTTTGTCTTGGTGGAGACGACCAACGAATCCGTGTGTGGAGGCACCGTGGTCAGCGCCAAGATGAGCGGCTTGTTGTCACGCATCCCGAAGGTCTAGTGTCACTCCACCTCCACCCCTACCGCACCATCTGCAGGAACTGTGTGAGAATATTCAAGCTGCATGGGATGGATTATCACAGGACACCATTAGGAAGCTCTACAGCTCCATGCCGAGACGTCTCACTTCAGTTCACACTGAACGAATTACATCTCATGTTTACATCTTAATGATGAACTATGCAGAAATTTGGAGACGTTGATTATGTTCCTCCATTCCCCTAAATCTGGTTCTAATCCAAACCCTGCTGAGAATGTAACTTTCCCCAGATACAGCATCTGTAGAAGATTAACCCAACAAAGTAGGACCAAAAGTTCTGCATTGCAATTTTGCTTGATCCTTTCCTACGTCCCCTGCAGTGTATACAGAGGCCGATCTTTCCAAAGAACACATCATAAGGAAGTAAAGGTCAACAGGATGAAGAGGAAAGTCCGTCCATTTTGGTACGCGCTTTGTACACAAGCAATTACACGCTTGCTCGGACTTCCACACATGCACATGCAGCCCTGGCTGAGCTTTGGGCTTTACAGGGCTTGTTGAACATTTACACTCACAGGTATATGTGAGCTGTAGGGGAGCCGCTCTGCAGCACTGGGGCTATAAAATTACACAGACGTTCAGAATGACCCATGAGATTGAAAACATGTGGGTGACCTGCATGATGGATAAGACGTGCTTAGCCACTTCTGAGGAGACCTAGTCTTCCATCTTCCCTCCGCCACAGTGAGTCATAGAGGCCGGAGAAGAACTCTGAGCCTGGGTTTGGATTGTGAAACTTTCACACAGCTACTTGCAGGTTGCAAGCCTCATAAAGCATAATTACAAAAGCTTGATTATTAGTATTTAAATATTATTAATTCTAATTATTTGATTAATTAAGTAAGCTCTCCGGACAAGAAATGAGTCCCCTCTGTGATGTTCTGGGGGTGTTCTAATTTAATGGATATGGGTTCTTTGGTTCAGGTAACAGTAAATGTGAACCACAGTGCCTACATCGAGCACAGTGCCTCATCATCTTACTGTGGCACATAACATTCCTATCCCGGGATCCCAAGATGACAGTTCTCACATTCGCAGAGCTGCAAATGTAATCGATGGGCATGATGAACATTCAGGAGCATCCACACATCTGGACTGGCCCGCAAAATCTCCAGATTTGAATTCTCGTGAGAATCTATAAGAACCACCTGGAACAACCAGTAAAGCGCCAGGGAAGGCATCAACCAAATCTGGCCCAATTGACCAATTAATTTGTCCGGGCCAAATCCACTCACAGCTCTTACTGGTGCTCGTGGAGCCTTTACAGGCTATTAGGTACATTTCAGTCGCAGGGGATTATTTGAGGACCCCTTCCCCGAGTGGATGAAATTCATAATTGTGAATGCAGTGAAAAAGGACTCAGTCAAGACCTGGTGAAGGTTGTGTCTTCTGAGGATGCGAATGAGTGACCTACTATTGTTATCACATCTCCATCAGTATAATACTGATTTTGGATTCAAACATTCCTAAACATCAAGTCAGACCTTCTGGAGTGCTTAAACACTGTGTCCACTCACTGTCCACTCTATTAGACACTCCTACCTTGCTGGTCCACCTTGTAGATGTACAGTCAGAGACGATAGCTCATCTGCTGCTGCACAGTGCAGTGTTGGTCATCCTCTAGTCCTTCATCAGTGGTCACAGGACGCTGTTGGCTGAATAGTTTTGGTTGGTAGACGATTTTCAGGTGCTGAGCAGTGACACTGAGGTGTCCAGCAGCACTGATCTGTCTGATCCACTCACACCAGCACAACACACACTAACACACCACCACCACGTCAGTGTCACTGCGGTGCTGAGAATGATCCACCACCCACATAATACCTACTCTGTGGTGGTCCTGTGGGGGTCCTGACCATTGAAGAACAGAGAAACAGATGGACTACAGCTTGGAACTGTAGAGATTTATGTACAGATGTGAAACAAAATCACTGAAATCTACCATCTACAAAGGGTTACAAGGCCATTGCTAAGGCTCTGGGACTGCAGCGAACTACAGTGAGAGCCATTACTACAAAGTGTAGATACAAGAAGGTGTTCCTAATCATTTTTATGTGTCACGCCTCCGGGTTTCCCTGACACCTCCGATCTCCCGAACTCCATGTTCCAGAGTTCATTACCCGATGTCATTGTCACATGTCCCAAACTGTCCAATCAAACGTCATTCTGTCGCCCCCCCGCCCCCATCTCCTGAGTATTGATTATCACACACTTGCATCTCATTTCACCACTAGCATATAAACCCCTCAGACACACATGCACTCTGCAAAGTATTGCCAAACCCAGTTTGCATACTAAGCGTTCTATCTTGGCTTCCCTGTTTATCTTCTCTGGTTTTGACTTCTCTTTGGTTCTGACTCTCTCTCTCTCTCTCAGTTCTCCCCTTTGATCTGGTTGCTAGTTTGTTTTGCCCTTCTGGTATTGTATTCCCCATTTGTTTACTGGTTCACGCTTTTGTCTTACTCCCTTGGATTTGTCTGCCTGTATCTCCCGCTCTCTGCCTGCCTCTCTGGTTATTCTCTCCGCCCTGTCCCCTTGGCAATGTTTGCCTGGTTCATGCTGCTGTGCTTTATTACCAATCTGTGTAATAAATCTCAATTGATTTTAGCTTGGCGTGCGTTGATCTAAGTTTGTTAATCTTGACAATATTGTTAACTTTGTAACAATAGCAGAACCATTTTTGGTACTATATAGACCCATTTCCTAAAAGGTTCAAGTCTTGCCAAGACACAGTCAAACTTAAAATATTGCATGTATGACTCTGTGTAGATAACAGCTTTCAAATACAGCCTTATTAGTCGTCATATCAAGCGTAAAGCCTAGTCAATTCTAAAACAAGCAAATCTTTCAAAACCAACTTCACATTAATTCACCAATTCGATTTACCAAAGCGTTCCATAAGGTAGCGTCTCGTCTCGGGATGAGCCTCTGGTGTGTACACAGTCCAGCCACACCCTTGGCAGTAAGGCTAGTATTCTTGGCTGCCTTGAGAAAAACCCATAACATTTGCTTTCCTCGGAAACACGATTACACTGTTTCTCTCCATGAAAGGGTTTGAAAAAGGCTGTAAATGAAATGAAGTTTGTTTCAGGTTCAGGTTGCCGTTGAGCCCCCAAGCCCCCGCCAAAGTGTGCATGAGACTGAAGTATAGAATTAAGCGCATGCTAAAAACCGATTAAGAACAATAAAGCCGCTCACTGACCATCCATCTCTTTCCCTCCCAATGTGCCAATACTCTCAACACCCAACAGCTGTTACATTTGGCTGCAATTGGGCCCAAGCAACAGTTGTGTTTCAAGCGGCCTTTTGAAGAAAGCCATTAATTTATCTCAGCAGCGATGACGGAGCTGGACCTTGTGTAAGTGTTTCACGGGTCAGCGGTGAGGCATGTGCGTGAAAGGAAGGCAATGTGCATGGATAATCCTTTTCTTCTCCGTCTTCATTCCAGCCCACTTAAAAGACAGCCGCTTCTGGACCGTCTGAAGACACCTCGGTGGGAGAGAAGGGAGCGAGAGCTTTCATGCCTCTCTCATCATGGAGGGAAAGAGAGAGAAACAGGCATGTCCCTCTGCTCGGAGTATCTCTTCCCATCAATGCACAATCCAATGACTGACTCACAGAGGTTTTACACAGGTCTCGGGGGGGTGGCACGTCCAAACAGATGCTTCCGTCTGTCAGTTTTACTTACGGAAAGTCAATATTGTTGCATCGGTGGGAACATGCCGTACTTCTCCCTCATAGTGCACTGAAAAAAGTGGGGAAATTCTATTAAAAGCGTAGATATTAAACATTCTAGAAATACCAGATTNGGTGTCCTGTGATAATCCATCCCATGCAGCTTGAATATTCTCACACAGTTCCTGCAGACTGTGCGGTAGGGGTGGAGGTGGAGTGACACCAGGCCTTCTGGACATGTGACGCGTGACAACAAATCATTCATCTTAGTGCTGACACACGGATTCGTTGGTCGACTCCATTAAGACAAAAGTGGGACTCGTCACTGAAGATGACCTACTACCATTCGGAGTCACTCCATGACAGTCTGGCACGACACCGTTGCAGTCTTTGGTGACGTTGACGTGGTGTGATGGACAGTCGTCGTAACGGTCTGCCTGCATGTAGTCCGCGCAGTTGTCAGCCACAGGATGACTCTGGAAGTACACTGGTACAGCAAGAAGGGTCTGGGTTTGACTCCTGGCTGAGGTGTCCAGCGTCCTTGCTGTGTGAAGTGTGCATGGCCTCCCCGTGTCCGTGGGGGTTTCCTCCACAATCCGAAGACATGCAGTCAGGTGAAATGGAGATCTTCTAGGGTATGTCCAGGGCATTTCCTGCCTTCCACCAAGTGAGCATTGTGATGGGCTCCAGTACATCCCGCAACCAAGAAGGTTAAGCAGCTTAGAAGATGAATGAATGAATGAATGATATTATTGTGTGGACAGTCCTTCACTGTCCATCCACTGTCTAGTCACATCACATGTCAAATCTAAATGGAAAAAAAATGTGCAGACTCAATGTAATTGTAATTAATATGTAATTAATTATAATATGTAATTACATTGTAGTTACATACATCATAATTTAATTGCATACCAAATCAGTAGCAGCGATTCTCAGGCCATCTTTCACCATCTGATTTTTTTTTCTTAAGCTTTAAGAGCAGAAATTGTCAAGTAGCAATGCTAAAAAAAGTTTTTTTTTTTTGTGCAAACGTTAATCCGAAGTCATTTCATGCCATACTGAGATATTTTTTTGCCTCTATGTCTGGACATCTATTAGACCAAGCATAAATGCTAGAAGAAAAATACTATAATGACCCAGCAAAAGTGTTTCCAAGAAAAAGTCCGACACCAGATAATAATCTACTGATGATGAATACAGCCTAATGGTTTTCCACTTGGTTCACAGACAGACCAGCATGCAACAGCTACTCGGAATATAACAGTGGTGAACAATTACAAAGAACAATACAAGGAACAAGAGCCAGAGTCTTACATGTGGAGCAATAACCGAGCCTGGAAGGAAACAGAGTTAGTCAAGCTCTGGTTTGTGGTCAGAGAGGAATGACCACATCGGTATGGATGTGGTGCGGTTTTGTGGCAGTGCCAGGAGTCTCTAACAATGATGTCATAATTTCATGAAGATTATGTGGGAATTATAATGAATGAAGCTTTTTTTTTTTTTTTGGACTGTTTTTCATGAAAAGCCACTGCTAATATAATTCAGTAAGGCTCTACTGTAAGGTACTGTTCATGTGTTACATAACACCTAAATAAACTTGTCTTGCCGACAGACATGATGACTACTATGATCATTTTTTTATTTGATCAAAATGAGTTTTTATGACAGACGGTGACTAGCAGAATAAGCATTTATAAACATTTATACAGGGTTATGTCAGTTGTTATGACAAGCTTATGTAAGCGTCATATAGCCTTATAAAGAGCACCCTCCAGTATAGTGTATATAAGTCTGTACCTTATTTGGTAATTGTTCTTACACACAGAGGAATTCAATCGCCACATGTAACCCATCCATGCAGGGTTGCAGTGTGCACACGTGCCCAGAGCAGTGGGTAGCCCTATCCACGGTGCCCAGGAAGCAGCTGGGGGGGGGTGGGGGTTGGGTTTGGTGCCTTGCACAAGGGCACTTCAGTCATGTCCTGTTGGTTTAGGGAATTTAACCTGTGACCTTCCGATCACAAGGTCACAAGGTTCCTTAACAGAGGGGTCAAACTTGGATTATACATGCTCCACACTACAAGATAATCATTTAGAGCCAGCCTGGAATTGGGACACCTTTTGTGATTGTTGGAAGGGGCAAATTAGCCTCAGAATCATGTCCCATTATCCTGTAGCATGAGACAGGCATTCACTGAAAGCTGTGCTGATGAAGTCAGGACGATGTTTTTACCTGGTGAGTTTTTGCTATAATGCAGTATATAAATTAACTCAATTTCACCTGAAGTTTCATCCTCACACATGGAAAGTCTGCATTCCACAAATTCCGCTGCGTGTCTTAGCTACGTGTCCCTCCTCACGCAGTTGTGTCCGTGCTGGTAAATGTGCTCCCTGTCTGTGTCTGAACTCTCATCCTGAACTCTCGGTTCTCTCCTGAGGGAAAAACAGCTAGATATGACTCACAAAACTGAGGCAAGCCAGACAGGTTCACCACTGAGTCACCCCCGACGTGTACACATGTCATTGCTGTCAGAACTAAACCTTGTGTCTACGTTTTTGACGTTTTTCAGGTTTTGATATGACTTGTTACATATACACACATTACAAGTGCAGTATGCTTCTGCGTCTACCTGGGTGTTGTTCCAACAGCACCCGCAAACAACTTCACCCCAATACTTCCACTCAAGTGAATCATCATTACGCCTTAATTAACAGTTAATCTGCTCTGTTCTGTTAATAAAATGATTTTTCAGTGCTGTTATTTATTTGAAAAGCTCTCCAGACAAAAAATGAGTCCCCTCTGTGATGTTCTAGGGGTGTTCTATTTAGGTGGAAATGGGTTCTTTGGTTGAGGTGACAGTAAATGTGAATCATTAATCATAATGTGAATGTGAATCATAATGCCTAAACTGAGTTTCTAGACAACCAGGTTTTGTCTTTTGCTCATTATCTTACCAAGAAACACAGCATTCCTATCTCTGTATTCCAAGATGACAGTTCTCACGAGCACAGTGCTGCAGACGTGACTGATTGGCATGATGTATGTTCAGGATCATTCACACATGTGGACTGGCCCACAAAAAAAAATTCCCAGATTTGACTCCTCTTAAAAATCTGTGGGACTACCTGGAACAACCAGTAAAACGCCAGGGAAGGCATCCACCAAATCTGGACCAACTGACCAATTCTTTGATGCAAGAGTATCTGAACATTTGATGTGGCCTACATCCAGAAACTTGTCCAGTACATGCCAAATCCAATCACAGCTGTTACAGGTGCTCGTGGAGGTATTACACACTATTAGGTATGTTTCAGTCACAGGTGACTCATTGTTTAGGTAGAAATAGATGGTTCATCCACCCTTAGTCCTTACATCCATGTACCAGTCCTGTCTACATTGACCTACTAAGTGGTGTCGTGCCAATCATTACCGCTAACGCAGGACTCGATGAAGTGTGCATGTTAGCATTGTGAATTGTGCCTGGTCATACTCACACTATGCCCACTTGCCCTGTACCACGCCCCAGCATGATTGTACCCTTTACCCACTCCCCCACTGGCCTGTGCTAACTACAAACATGTTTGCTTCAGGTTTGCGTGCCATCTGAGTCTCACGCTACTACCTTTAATCTGGTTTTCCATGCCATTCCCTTTGGGGATGGAGGCCACCAGTTAGTCTCCTCTTCTGTGTTTTGGCTGATCTCACCAGCTTCCTGTTTGAAAATTCCCCAATCGACCTTCCAAATGGTGCAGCAGATACATTTAGGTGACATATCCCAGAGTGATCCCTGGCAGGTTTGTTTAGTGGGACAGTCACATCAGCTCCGTGCTCAGGCAGGATTAGCAATCCCACTATATGTGTGCTGTGCCAACTGAACAGAGCACAAACCAAATAGTGTGTGATACCTCCACAAGCATGATTCAAAGGAGAGTTTCCTGTAGACTGGGATTTTAGCCACTGCTGGTAGACCCGTATGACCGTATGCTTCCATACACCTGCAGATTCAGCTACTTCCTTCACACTACGGTCTTTGGCACGCCCAAATGCAGTCACTCCTTTTGGCCAATCATCAACATCTGCTTTGGAGCCATTGTCCACACATGGAACGAGACATTCCCTTCACTGTAGCACCTCTTCCCAATCTACGGATCCCGTCACTCACACCCCGCAGGTATTTATAGCCCCATCATCCTCATGCAGCGTATCTCAGAGTGAAGGCTGTAGCTGATGAAGGAAAGATCTTTCTAGAACTGGTGTGCAGGTGTACTCCCTGAGTAGTGTCCTTCTTCAATTTTCAGTACTCAACAAACAAGGGGAGCATTTCGCAGCTGCATTCACAGGATCCTACAAAGCAGGACAGCCTTCTCTGTGGCGTAATGACATTGTGTATTTGCCTGTGGTTTCGCAGAACCTCTACAGTAGGACCCCACTATGTCTCCTTTGAGAACAAAGGTCAGTGGCACGTTGGCTTTGGTGAAGCCTGTCACGTCGTCCTTTAACAGAATGTGTGAAACAGGTAAAATGGTGAGAGGTGAGCCGGTCCACCTCCTGCTGACCGTACATGGCGGTGTGGATGCCTTGGTGGCTTTGTTAGTGTTTTTCATAAACACATTACATCACTGTCTAGGCTCTCCTGGCTAGTCTGACTTCCAGTTCCTTCCCTCAGCCCAAACCCCCCTGTCTCCCAGTCTCCCAGCCCACCACCTTATCAAACACTCAGAGGGGGTAAAACGGGAAAACTGATATTCCACACCGGGAACACTGCAGACTCACCTCTCTCACGCGCACACACACACCAAACACAGCACTTTCCTGAGCTTCACACAGACAGAGACACTTCATAGAGATAAGGAGAAAAACAGAGGGACAGAGAGGGAGAAAGAGAGAGAGAGAAATAGAGAGAGAGAGAGAGCAATGGAGAGGGGAAGATGAGAGACATCAAGAAAGAAGGAAAGAAAGAAAGTGAAAGAGAGAGAGAGAGAGAGAGAAAAAACTAAAAATAAACCATAACACTAGCAGAAAAGTAAAATGAGTAAGAAAAAGAGAGCAAAAAAAGAAAGAAAGAAGAAGGAGAGAGAGAGAGAGAAGGAAAAAGAAAGGGAGAGAGACAGAGCAATGAAGAGGGAAAGATGAAAGATGCAAAGTAAGGTTAGAAAGGAGCAAGCAAGAAGAGAGGGAGAGAAAGAGAAGGAAAGAAAGAGAGGGGAGAAAGTAGGAGAAAGAAAGCAAGGAAGAGAGATGGTGAAAGACAGAGTTAGATAAGGAGAGGAGGGAAAAAAGAATGGAGAAGAGAGAAAGAGAAAAATCTGAGACAGAGGAGAGAGAGAGAGAGAAAGAGAAAGAAAGACAGAAAGAAAGAAATGAGATACTTTTTTACAAATAATGGAAGGAAAGAGAAGTAGAAATGTGTGAGGGAGAAAAATAAAGAGAAAGAGAGGTAAAGAAGGAAAGAGAAAGAGAGAGGGAAAGAGAGAGAACAATGGATAGAGACAGAAAGAAAGAGAAAGAAAGAAATTAGGAGAGAGAGAAAGAGGTAGATAGATAGAGACAGAGAATGTGAGAGAGAGGTAGAGAAAGAGACAGAAAGAGAGAGAAAGGAGAATGAGAGATAAAGAGACAGAGGGAGAAAGAGAGAGAGAGTGCAAAAGTGGAGAGATCGAGAGAAAGAGGGGAGAGAGAAACAGAGGCAGAGAGCGAGAAAGACAGAGAGAGAGAGAGAAACAGGCAGAGAGAAACAGAGGCAGAGAGAGAGAAACAGGCAGAGAGAAACAGAGGCAGAGAGCGAGAGAGCGAGATCATTAGGTCAGCGTTCTAGAGAAACATCTGTTCCCGGTTTTGACTCCGGCTTCTGTGTTCAGATCAGTGCTAGCTCTCTCAGATCTGAGCTCTCCTTCTGCTCCGTATGAGGATAATCACTAGGATATGAAGGGAAAGAGCTGATCTCAGACCAGCACTGCTGCTCCGGCACATGCAGCCCTGGACCGAGAGCTAACAAACCCGAAACTGAGGGGGACTTTACAGCCAACTCCCCCGTACTGACTGTAACACCTCACACTACATACATTAGTGATGCTGTTCAAAACATGAGATAAATCATATATCATAATTCAAACACTCCTCTATACACCAAATACTCCTATATGCAATAATTCATAGTCTCTATGCTCTTTACTTACCTACAATGCAGGAGATCCAGCCAGCTAGCTTCAAAGGCCGCGGTGCTCTTTGAAGGCATCTTCAGAAGTTTCAGATCCTCTAAAAACCCAGACATAAACGGCAACACTCCTTCTCCTCATATCCATCCTTTTCATCTGGCTCCCTCAGACAAAGCTAGTTCAACCGTTCTCATGAGATTATCAAAGCACTCGATCAGTGTAATAACTGAGGAATGATATTCGCCATCTACATAATCCTGTCTACATCACATATGGCCGTCGCTAGTCTTGTAGTCAAGAGGTGTCAGAAGTAAGATGTAAGCAAGGACGTGTGTGATGTAAGCAAGGATGTGTGTGAGGTCTGACTGACTATATAAGGTCGTCCTGTTGCTCGTGCTTTCCATTCTGAACCGTGCGGTTGTGTTGGTAGCATCCTTTGCAAGTGAAGTATACCTCGGAGGAGAGTTCGAAAGCAATTCAAGCAGTTGGAGGAGTTGGAGATTGTAGGGATCCAGGAAGTGGGATAGTCTTACCTACTGTGTGCCTTACCAGTCGTGCAATACTACTATAGCACACGTTTGGCAGCAGTGGATAGAAGAAGGCACGTACCAACGGCATGAAGGATCTGGGAGACCTGCACAAACCACAGAGAGAGAGAACTGATGGACTTAAATGGAGCGACTCAACAGCCACGATTGCAGACATTGAGCAAGCAGTGATGCCCTCCACCAGCACCATTGGCAGACACCTGCACAAGACAGGACTACATGCACTCTGTTATGACGACTGCCTTTAACACCACATCAACATCACCAAAGACTGCAATGGTGTCGTGCCAGACCGTCATAGAGTGACTCAGAATGGCAGCGGGTCATCTTCAGGGACGAGTCCCGCTTTCGTCTTGGTGGAGACGAGCTGGGTGGAGACCATGTGTGGAGGCACCGTGGTCAGCGCCATCGCCAGACCTATGCCCGATTGAAAATGTGTGGGATGCTATCAGATTAATATCAATATCACTATCAACACTCCACCTCCACTGCTAAATCTGCAGGAACTGTGTGAGAATATTCAAGTTGCATAGGATGGACTATCACAGGACACAATTAGGAACCTCTACAACTCCATATCGAGACATCTGGCATGTTACGTTAACAAATGTGGCGGTCCGACGTCATACTGAGAGACACTACTTCTGTATGTGTAGCTCAATAAATATTGATCATATCAGTCTAAATTGATCATCATTTATTGTTCCTGGTAAACTTTATCTTCCTTCCCAACAACACTGCAATCCCACACCTCCTTCTGGGTCGCCAAAGACTGCAATGGTGTGACTCAATGGACTCCCATGGAGTGACTCAGAATGGCAGCGGGTCATCTTCAGTGACGAGTCCCGCTTTTGTCTTGTGGAGACGACCAATGAATCTGTGTGTGAAGGCACCGTGGTCAGCGCCTAGATGAACAGTTTGTTGTCACGTTCCCAGAAGGTCCTTCTCCCCATTTCTCCCGCTTCTTTCAGTTTTCCAGATGCATACATTCATTTTTGAGACATGATTAACCAGCTGCTCTTCTCTCCTCACTTGAGCATCTCATAATGGTACAGTAAAAACCCAGACACTGGGGCGCGGGGCCGTACGCAGCTACTTATGGTGTATATTAGGTATAGCCAGTGCTACCTGGAGTCCGAATCAGGGCATGTCGTCGCCTCACAGTCACAGAGATCTATACTGACTGGTTGAGGGAGGAGGAGAATCAGTGTGTGCCATGAAAACAACCTGTCAGTCAAAGTGAGCAGGAAGGAGGTCCTTATAACCTCCCCTACATAAGCTCATATACACAGAGTCTGCTAAAGCCATTAGGGCTGTGTAATCTCCTCTCCCTCTCCTCCAGTTCCCAGTGTGAGTGCACTGATCCTAGACATCTACCGCACACCAGTACAACATGTCCGAGAACAAAGAAAACCGCAAGAGTGCAAACACCCAGCCAGCAATCTGGCCAGACTTCCAGACACAACCCCTCCGTGACAAGGTCTGCTCATGATCCTTTTCACTGGGCTATTGTGTTTAATGTGCGTTTATACTGGGGTCCTGGGAAATCCTGGGTCAGCCTTTGTACCGAATCACAGAATGCAAGACACAGGAAGTTGAGAAACAAAAAAAAAAAAATAAATAAACAAAAATATATATACTGTGACGTATATTTTAGGTCCAGGTAATTCATATTCCAGCTGCCTTCTTATATCAACCGCTAGAAGTTTGACCAATAATACAGGCAAGGTAATCACAAATATAGCTGCACCCAGAAGGAGGTGTGGGATTGCAGTGCTGTTGGGAAGGAAGATAAAGGTTACCAGGGACAATAAATGATGCTAAATTTAGACTGATATGATCAATATTTATTGAGCTACACATACAGAAGTAGTGTCTCTCAGTATGGCGTTGGGCCACCATGTTTGCTAACGCAACATGCCAGACGTCTCGGCATGGAGTTGTAGAGGTTCCTAATGGTGTCCTGTGATAATCCATCCCATGCAACTTGAATATTCTCACCCAGTTCCTGCAGATGGTGCGGTAGGGGTGGAGGTGGAGTGACACCAGGCCTTCTGGACGTGTGATGTGACAACAAACCATTCACTTGGTGCTGACCATGGTGCCTCCACGCATGGATCCGTTGGACGTCTCCACCAAGACACTGAAGATGACCCGCTGCCATTCTGAGTCACTCCATGACAGTCTTTCGTGGCGCTGACGTGGTGTTAAGGGCAGTCGTCGTAGCGGTCCTGCGTGGTGCAGCCGTCTGCCAGTGGTGCTGCCACTAACTGGATGACTCATGGAGGACATTGCTGCCCGCTGAATGCTTGCTCAGTCTGATTGTGCCATCTCTACCAACCGGCAGAGGTATGTTAAAACAGTCCACAAGAGGTCACTACAGAGTCTTTTAATAGATACATCTTTACTGTTCTCATCCACAGAGGAAGCAAGCAACCAGTAAATCACTCCGCATATGTAGATTGTTTTTGGTGGAATCTCCGAAGGTAAGCTTATTTTATTGGCATATTATAGTTTCTGAAGTTTCAGAGAGCAGAATCATGTAACAAAAACAAGTCTAATAAGGGTAAAATAGTTTATGACAAACATGCACAATTGTTTCTTTATGCTAAAGGTGTCTATGCTACGCTAATGTAATTAAAATTGACTACTTGCTTTATTATTTTTGCTTCAAACAAACCTTCTTGGTGAGGAGGTTAAAGTGTTAACAACATGAAACCCAACATGAAACAGCAGACCTATTGCAAAAATACCCCCAAAAAAGATTTCCATGTTCTCTGAGAAACCGGAATCCCAGCTGGTCAACTGATGATTATTCCTGGCCTGGAATTCAAGTAAGTGAGCGTAAAAAAAAAGTTTATAATTGTTCCAAGTTCATTCCTCATTCCCTTCACTCCAGTCATCACCAGCCCCATAAGCCCCCTCGTGGCAAACAGGATAATTAACCGCCACCGTCTGCGGCCCTCTGGGAAAATTCCATTACACCTCATCTTCCAGTGACCTTTAGTCACCTCCTCAGTGCATGTTTGACATGCTTATAATGACATGAATTGAACATAAAGTATGTACCGTCTATCAAATGTCACGTCTTGACCTATTACATACAAGGTTCAACCCAAAGCTCTGTTGCCATGGATATGTATATGCGTGAAATGTAAATATTAAATGTCACATAATGCATCAGGCTCAAATGACAGAATCTACAGAGCTGCAGGAGTACAGCTGAATCCTGAAACTCTCAGCTCTAAAAGTTTAGACACACCAAACTAACTGGATGTTGGTGATCTTAAAGACTCTACAGTCTTACACTTAACAGCTCCAACTGATGAGAGTCTGAAACAGTACATATCCTGATATACCACATATACTCTTGATGTACCACAGTATGATATTTCTCCATATCTCCACCTCTAATATATATTTGGTGGTGTAAAAACTTTGATCTCTTTTTCTGCACAGTGTAAAAGCTCTAGTTCTCCTTTCAGTTTAGTGAATATTCATGATGGACCGACCAATAGAATTGCTCCAAACCTGCTTAGAAATAAACCTTGTTCTATCAGCCTCCACTGCAGGTTAAGAAAGCTGGTTCATCCTCCTGTAAAGGTCCATTCTGGAGTTTTAAGGTGGACTGTATAATTCCATGAGTGCTATTTTATAGTTTGATGTCTTCACTTTTATTCTACAGTAAAGCATTAAGATCAACATAAGGAGAACCTGCTATGAGGAGTCGTGTCTAAACTGTTGACTGGTAGGGTAGACGCTCCTTAGGCAGCCTTGCCAAGATGCTTGCCCATCTGTGAAGTTCTGTAGTGCCTGAGTAATTTAGAGTGTTGAAAACAAGAGTAACTGGCTTCAAACTTCACAGGATTATAGGACGTTATGCTCCCTCTCCAACCACACATGACTTTTTTCGGGAAACCGGAGATTACAAAGTGTAGTATCTGACCATTGAAGCAGTGTAGATCTGTGGAACAATCTTCAAAACTCCACAGGTCAGTAGAACGTGATGTGGCCTTTCCAACAAGCCCCATGTTGCTAACCTTCAGGAAACCAGACATACAGACCTGGAACTCACCAGGCTCAAAGGGTATCTTCTTGAGTACTATACAGCTCCAAAAAGAGCAGAAGATTCTACATAAACACTCCCTTAATTCCTTTATTAGTCAAATCTGACTAGTATTACATGCAGATCAGCAACATGTCATTTAATAAGAGAGGGTTGAAAATATCTTTATCATGGACCAAAGTTCAACCTGCGGCCAGCCAATATGAATTACACTGTGATCTATCTAAACCCAGTGCCTGCATTTAAACATATTAGAAAATGCTGTCTTATGTCTCTTACCCGTTTTAGTCCATAGGTGGAGCCTTATTTAAGCCACACCCCTACATTTTAGAGCATGAAGCGAGACTGCCTCCCCTGATTCCATGTATGAATAACTGTTCAAGGCTGTGTTTGCTAGTCATGTGCTGGCTAGCGTTTCTGTCTTATGCTCAAATTAGCTAAACCTGTCACCATCAAAACCACCATCGCTACTGAAACATTCGGGGAGGTTTTGATGGTGTTATGACTGCTGTGTTAGTGAGGAAACTACCTTAAAATGACTTCAATACAATATACTGTACATAATTAAGATACAGGGTCATTTAAAGCAAAAGGGTTTTAGTGTAAAGGTTAAGGGTCACGTGAGTCTTGCACTCTGGTGGATATATACACATCCCTTGGCATCAGGTTTCCCAAAGAATCTTAAGCAGTTCAGCTAAGTAGTGTAGAAGTAATCAGTTTTGCTCCTGGTTATTGTTCAGCAGCAGCTTCTCCCATTCAGGTGGGGATTGATTCGGGTGGGTTCTGTTAGGAGTTTGTATATTAGATGGTCTGTGTACTGTGGACTGTTACTAGATGAACAAATGCAGTCAAGGCTTTACCTTATATAGCATGTTACAACAGTAAAAGTACATCCATGCAGAGCAGCGTAATAGGAAAAATGTCTTAATTACATTGTAATAACAACACACACTTTCCCAACAAAATATCTAAGCACGTCCTGGAAGGACCCTCCAAACTGATCCATAATGTTTGCTGGCCAGGCCACTGAGATGCCTTTGTTTATCTGTGGGGAATCTCTAATTCACAGTGTTTACCACTAGATGTCAATGTTGAGCTTCCTGACGGATCCATGTAGACGCATGTTCTCTCCGCTGGCAGTGGCGTGTGACAAATGAATTGTCAGACGGTATCCATCAGTCAAACAAAAAGCCATTTCCCCCACAGCTCGAATCCGATACTGACGCTTTCAGGGAAACAAAGCACAGAAACAGAGGAAAGAATGGCGAACTGCGCACGGCATCCATTTAAAATGAATGGGACCATCAGCGGGAACAGCCTCACGTTAAGGCCTAATAGGTTTTAAAGGTTGAGCTGGTTGGGATTTAAAGGTCAGGAAGGCAATGGCTTCCCTTAGCAGAGAAG
Organism: Semaprochilodus insignis; assembly: GCA_034552555.1. Lineage (NCBI taxonomy): Eukaryota > Metazoa > Chordata > Actinopteri > Characiformes > Prochilodontidae > Semaprochilodus > Semaprochilodus insignis. The sequence continues at coordinate 3,140,890 of CM067498.1, forward strand.
AAAAAGTAGTGGCTTCTTTAAACACATGAGATCATTACAGCTTGTAACATCAGCCCTCAATATCAGGGCCAGGTCATAAGCAAAATGGCCTCGAGCGACACTCGCTCATCCAAGACACGGACGGCTAAAAAGATGGCTATGGGAGCGCCATTGATTCCGAGAGTTATTCCAGGGATTCGCTCCATCGCATGCTTGTTTGCTCCTCTCTTGCTCCCTTGGCGCGATGAGGCTAATTTGCTGGCCTGAGTCCTGCTTTATGATGGCTCCGAGGAGACGCGGGAGTCCCAGAGCACTGCATAAGTAATAGCCTCGCTGAAGACGAGCACGGAATAATGGCTAATCCACTTCCCATTTGGGGCTGTAAAAGCCTCATTCGCACTTTGTGTAATTACCCAATTAAAGCTCATTCTGCACATTTGTCTCTGTCTCTCTCGCTCTCTCCCTTTGTCTCTCGCCCCCTCCCTCCACCCCCAACTAAATCTGACAGATATGCTTTCAGGGCTGTCACTGACAAAACATAAGCCCACACGTGCACTGGGCTGTTTTTAGATTCACGTTTAATTAGAATGAAAACTCACTCCATCACAGTGGGCAACTGAATGGTAATGGCCTTGTTGATTTCCGGGGTGTTTGGTATTGCTTGTGTGATACTACAGCTGAACACACATCATTTTGAAGCTGCATGTCTATTTAAAAATTCCACAAACAAAACATTCGAAGTCAATCACTAAAATGTAAACGGTCATTCGGAGCAGTTTGACACGGAAGGTGCATTATAGAGAAAGTAACTGACTCTAATTTCCTTACACTGGTGGTGGTGGTGGTGAGAACCAGGAGATACAATGACTACAACACTCATACTGTATAAGAGTACCGGCGAGAAATGAGTCACCTTGCGTGTTTAAGGTGGTAGTAACTTCAGGCTCCCGCAGATGGCGCTGCACGATGATGATAGGGCTATAAATACCTGCGGGGTGTCTACCAGCAGTGGCTAAAATCCCAGTCTACAGGGAATTCTCCTCGGAGCTTACTTGATAATGAATGTGCTAATTAGCCTATATACAGGGTTACAGTGCTGTACAATTAGCGGGGTTTGCTAATGCTATTTACTAGAGATGTACAGAATCTTTGGCATCTTTTGACATATCCCAGCTTTTATTCAACTTCAAGTATTCGAGCAGCTTCTCAGCACGCGAATACACGTGTGTGCACGTGCACACACTCACTCTCGCGCACACGCTTTGTCCCTCGCGCTCATACTCGGTGCGCATGCCCACCTCCTCCTCAAAGAAACACAAACCCCAATTTTATACCATTGCGATAAACTCGTTAACAACCTACACCTCCCCAACAAACATCAGTGCTCTGATCTGGCTAACCATGTTAATTAGCAGAGTCAGGTGTGGCAGATGGTGTTTAAACTAGACTCTGCGGGTATGCACGCTACCAGCAAAAGTTTAGACACACCCATCTAAATGGATGATGTTGTTGATCTTAAAGACTCTACAGTCTTACACTTAACAGCTCCAACTGATGAGAGTCTGAACCAGTACATATCCTGATATACCACATATCCTCTTGATGTACCACAGTATGATATTTCTCCATATCTCCACCTCTAATATATATTTAGTGGTGTAAAAACTTTGATCTCTTTTTCTGCACAGTGTAAAAGCTCTAGTTCTCCTTTCAGTTTAGTGAATATTCATGATGGACCGACCAATAGAATTGCTCCAAACCTGCTTAGAAATAAACCTTGTTCTATCAGCCTCCACTGCAGGTTAAGAAAGCTGGTAGTGTGGATGTCCAGAAAGGCTCATTCAGTCTCAGAACATTGTGAAGCATTGTGCTATTGTGACATGCTTCAGGGAATCAGTGTGCAACGGTATTCGCGGTACGCTTTCCCCTATTTGATGGGTATTTGATGAAGGTGGAGTGACACCAGGCCTTCTGGACGTGTGACTCATGACAACAAACTGTTAATCTTGGTGCTGACCATGGTGCCTCTCTTCAGTGAGCAGTGATGCCGTCCATGAGTCATCCAGTTAGTGCCAGCACAATTAGCACGGCTGCACGATGCAGGACTACATGCACGCAGACCGTTACGACAACTGTCCTTAACACCACGGCAACATCGCCAAAGACTGCAATGGTGTCGTGCCAGACTGTCATGGAGTGACTCAGAATGGCAGCCAGTCATCTTTAGTAACGAGCACCAAGACGAATGGTTTGTTATAATGCGTCATATGTCCAGAAGGCCTGGTGTCACTCCACCTCCACCCCTACCGCACCATCTGCATGAACTGGGTGAGAATATTCAAGCTGCATGGGATGGATTATCACAGGACACCATTAGGAACCTCTACAACTCCATGCCGAGACATCTGGCATGTTGCGTTAGCAAACATGGCGGCCCGACGCCATACTGAGAGACACTACTTCTGTATGTGTAGCTCAATAAATATTGATCATATCAGTCTAAATTTAGCATCATTTATTGTTCCTGGTAACCTTTATCTTCCTTCCCAACAGCACTGCAATCCCACACCTCCTTCTGGGTGCAGCTATTCTTTTAATAAATGTAATATTGAGTTATGATGTGTAGGGTGGAGGCTTATAGCATAACTGTAACATACCACACATGCTCACAAACCCTCAGTGTGTACAGTTGTCTATGGCTGCAACGTGGTGCGTATTATGTAAGAAGCATCCTCAGATCCTCCGTAGAGGAGCGTGCTGTGTGGGCTGTAATTCAAGCCGCTCCATGTTGATTTTAAGAAGCGATACAAGAGGCTATGATTTATGAACATACCCACACTGAAGTGCGCTCCATGTGACTGAGGCGTATGTTTTAGAACAGCGTGAGATCTCCAGTGTATTATTATAATTACAGAGTCACTGCATAACGGACAGGTGTGTGGGGGAGGTGATCATTTAATAGAAACACGTGTGTGTGTGTGCTCGCGCGCGAGTGTTGCGAGAGCATGCTGAGTGGCATCATGAGGAAATGAACCCTCTAGACCTTTTCCGTCTTACTAATTCAACCCACATGAACGTTATGAATGCCTTTGTAACATAATGTCCCTGAGCGCATTGAACAAAAGTTGCAGATACATGTTAAGCACCTATAGGACGTATGGGGACTAACTTTCTTTAGCTGCTCAGTTCACATGTCAGTACATGTGTCCCATGTCAGTACGCAGTGTTGCAAGGCTGCACATCCCATAATGCACATTTCTTGAGTCAACCCCCCCCACTCCCTATCCGAACCTGCAGCCCCCTGTATGACTGTAACTGCCTCCTCATTTCCACCAGATTATGGAGCGTGTCTGTGGGAATTTGTGCCTATTCAGTCAAAAGAGAATTTGTGAGGTCAGGCACTGATGTTGTATGAGGTCTGGCTCACAATGGATTCATCCCAATGTATCCCAAAGCTGGTGAAGAGGATTGAGGTCAGGGCTCGTTCGTATGACATGCGATGAAAAACAGCAGAGACGCTTTTCTTCAGATGACTGAGAATGTCAGTGCAGGCTGTGATGGAATTGAGAAGAAGGAATTCCGGTTGATGGAGAATTCTGGTTGAGGGAGAATTCCTTTATCAGTCCTCTCATGACTGTGGTAGGCCTGATATAGGACTGGAGAACTGGGCGGTGGTGGAGATTGCGAAAACTTCATCACAGGAACGAAAGGTGAGGATTTGTAGGGTATGAGATTGTAAGGAGGAGGGGCTTCAGGCATGTTCCTCCTCTCAAACTGCTTCCATAACTCTGTTTAAAGGGGAACACAAATTTCTACTAGAAAGACTCAAAAGGCTAAAGTGATGGGAATGACCTGGTAATCCACGATAAGGTGTACAGTTTGAAGGATAGCAATTCTTAAGATATAAGGAGTCTTTGGCATAGGCGTCTTGACGTGTTCAGATCCTACTCCCTGGACTCCCAGAGCCTACTTCCTGGACAACAGGACCAGGAGCAAACTGATGGTGGGGCTAGGAGGAAGGAGGAGAACGTTGAAACTTTGGCATCTGAAAGCAGCAGCACAAAAACGTTGAATCCTTTCAAAGACAGGCGGTGGACTGTGATTGGCCAGAGTAATGAGTGAATGAATGACGTAGCACTGGAGTCGCTAAAACTTGTGCTAGAACTTTCATTTCAAATTTCTGAGATTCTTGTCTAATTCCATCACTGTGGTGTAAAAAAGGTCACTCTATTTCTCAGTTCTCTGTTTCATTCATACAACAACTTAATAGATGTTGTCATAATTCTCATTTTGAAGTGTTACTTTCTATTTGATCCTCATCTCGAAAATTAACACTGGTGTGCTCATAAACGCCCACTTGAACATTTACCAGCATACACCAATGCACCATGGAAGAGCGGTGGGACAGAAAGTAAATGCACTGCATGTAGCAAAAATGAAAAGAACAAATAATGAACTCATTTCGTTCAACTTCCAATTAGTCAATTTCACAAATTTGCTTCAATTTAAATAGCAATCTAGAAGTAGTGCAAAATTCCAAGTGTCTCTTCTTCATTTATTTGTCATAACTTTGTTTTGTGCCCAGGTTTAGATGTGTAGTACTGAATTTTGGACTCCAGTGTATCAGTTTTAACACTCATCATGGATCCAAATAGAGAGAAACATTATGCAGTTTTTCATACACTGCAAAAAGTCATGTCTTGGCAAGTAAACGATCTTACATCTAGTTGATCTATCTTATAACCCTCTTCAGAAGTCTGCAGAAGCCCCCTAGAAGTCCACACTTTGTAGGCAGTTAGCATGGCTCCATACTATGCTTATTAAATTAGGAAGGGGTGAACTTACTTTAGGTAAGGCCAATCACTCTCTGAGTAGAGAGTTTAGGGCCATTTTTGCCTGCACACAGAGGAACATGTCTGTGAAGCAAGACACCTACATACAGGGGGCAGTGAGCACACTTGCCCGTAGTGGTGGGCAGCCCTAACCACGGTACCAGGGGAGCAGTTGGATGTTAAGTGCCTTGCACAAGGGCACTTCAGTCGTTACTGTCGGTTCAGGGAATCAAACCGGCAACCCTCCGGTCCTAAGTCTGGTTCCCTAACCTCCAGCCCATGACTGCACGGATGTTCTACACCTTTGTATTGTGTTTGTAATTGAACCCTATAGTGGCCTATGAAGAGGACAGAGCCGTGCAAACTGCCTACTAGGTGCAGACTTAGGGTTCTAAGGGTTAAGAAATATGCTTGAAACAAACTAACAGTCAGTATAGTGAGAGAATTTGGCTCACCAAATCAAACAAGACAAGAAAACTAGAAAGACTAGAAATAAGGCGAATTAATAAGCTTTCAACAATCTAGAAATGAGAAATATATCAGATGTAAGATATAGCAACTAGATTTAAGGTGTGCCATTATGTATTAGGGTATCTAGTTAGCCTCAGGTCACCTGAAACTAGCAATATAACAATAACAATATTAGAACTAAGTAACTAACTAAATAAGATTTGGGCTAGCTTGACACCTGGACCTGCCTTCTAGCTGCAGGACCCACAGGAGTTGGATGCGCAGCAGGCAGGGAGCTATGTGGATGCCTGCTGGGGGTCCTTGCGGCTCTCTGAGGATCTCCTATAGAGAGTATAGATCTCCAGCAGAGCAGTGGATACTGCAGGCGGGTGGGGGGGAGCACCATCTGCAGCTCAGCCTCGAGCCTGCCGCAGGGGATTCACTCTTTCACTCCTGCTCTCCATCAAACACTCCAGACCGACACTCCGACAGATACAGAGAAATAACTGCTTCGGACACAATAGGCACTGACAATGGGCACTGAGCACTCTTTCATAGGGTCCCCCCTCTCCCTCGGCCTTCCCTCCTCATCTTCTCTTTCTCTTCTCCTCACCCCCGGGACCGCTCTGCTCCAGAGAGTTTCGAAATCTCTCTCTGTGTCTGTTTTTGGGAACATCACTCCATTTATTCCCTTTTCATTTTGCTGCTCAGAGCTGCAGGCTGCGCCGGATTCAAAAGCGGAGTGGAGCGCCCGCAGCAGAACGGAAGAGGAGAGATAGAGGGCTTTTGTTGTTTGTTTGAAAGAACAGGGCTGTCTTGGAACAATTGACAGTTTGCTTAGGGAGAGAGATGGAATGTCCCGGTAATACCCAAACACAGAGCTGGGAATGATGTGAAATTTTCCAAGCCAACACCAATACTGGTGCCCTGAATTCAATGCTGATACCAGAATACTACTTGCTTTATACCTTTAAATCAGAGCTCACCATTTTTATAGTGGAACATGCAGTTCGATGTACAATAACTTCGCATTCATACCTTAATTCATAACACATTCATACCTTCATTCATAACACATTCATACCTTCATTCATAACACATTCATACCTTCATTCCGGGCAGGAAGTGTGATGTGAAAGTGAGGATTTGTCCTGAACAGTAAAATACAGAATGTGCTTGTGCTTCTGTCTTATGGTTCTGGGGCCTTTAGCATATGCTGTGTTGGACTAAAGCTTGGATCATGGAATTTCTGACCCCTAACTAGGAAAAAAAAAAGAATTCCTGCCAACAAAGAATTCTTATCAACTGGGAATTCCTATCAACAAAGAATTCCTATCAACAAAGAATTCTTATCAACAGGGAATTCCTCTCAGCAAAGAATCCCTACAAACAAAGAATTCCTATCAACAAAGAATTCCTATCAACAAAGAATTATCAACTGGGAATTCCTCTCAGCAAAGAATCCCTACAAACAAAGAATTCCTATCAACAAAGAATTCCTATCAACAAAGAATTCTTATCAACTGGGAATTCCTATCAACTGGGAATTTCTACTGACAAGGTCTGGAAGGTGTTATAAACATATGCAGTCATATTAACATGGCTGCTCACACTGAAATAAAGTAGTAATAAACAGTAATAAAGTTCTTTTCCCAATGTTGGAATTTTGACTTTAACGTGGCAGCGGAATTAAGCAATTCAGTGACACTTCCTGCGAATTCTGTATTTGTAATGCTTTATGAATACATTTATAAGGCCTTATATGACATACATGTGACCTTATAATACCAGATGTAAGCGTGTATAGTCGCTGTTAAGCAGCTATAATTACATGCATGATATTTTATAAAGCAAAAGTATATGACCTTATAAAGTCAGATGCTGTAATGCATTATAACATCTGTTCAGTTACCAGGTAGCTAAAATGAATGACTCTGTCAAATCCACACTCCATATAAACATTAAGGGGTTTTAAATATTTCAAAACATGCTCAAGTGTAGTGCTTTATCATATTCATGTTTACGGTGTTCTAATGAGTGGATATTATTATGCATAATGTCAGATAATCTTGTTGTATAAAAGGTGATGCAGGTATTTAGACCTACTTAAAGGCAACTATAATACACGTATTATCTTCTAGCCTTATACTGTATAATCTGGAATATATATTAATATTTTATCCCCTTTATATACCCTGCATCTCTTTTTACCTCAGACTCCCCAAACTGCATATATGGAAATGTGTACATCTGTGTATATCATAGTTTCTATTTATAACTAATACTATTACTGTTATATAAAACTGTATATTTGGATAAACAGAGCTATTCTGGTGTTTATTATTGTGAATATATATTGTCTAATGTGTATATATTTTGTATTTGAGTGCTGCAAGGGACTACGCACCTAAGATTTTCACTCACCTTCACATCTGTGTTACCTGTGACGTGACAATAAACGTGATTTGATGTAATTTTATGCCAGGCATAATTATATGGTATTATGCATGCTGTATAACGTCTTATAAGTGCATTTATAAAGCATTACAGGAATACAGGATTCATAGGAAGTGTTACCAGGAATTCTGATTGAGGAAGGGGCGAGAGCTCTGAGAACAGGTGTCTGCCTGTAGCCGAAAGGTCGGACCCCCCTCCCTTCATGACTGTGTTAGGCCTGATTTAGGACTGGAGACCTGTGCGGTGGAGGGGATTGTGAAAAGGAAGGAACAGGAGGTGAAAAGTGAGGATGTGAATTTAAAGAGAAGGAGACTGTAAGGGGGAGGGGCTTCTGGCATCTGGGGTCCTGATGTCCACAACAGAAATATAGCCATTTTATTTACCAGTCTACTGAAACAACTTCTGAGCTGATGATGGTAAAATAGAGGCAAATCTGGGAAATAAGTGTTCTCTGGGGACTATTAGGCCTTACAACACCCTGCATGTACCCCTCTGCCACGAATGGATTCAAATAAATGGGTTAGAAAGACAATTTAAGCTAAAACTTTATCATAAAACTAGCATAAAAAGTGTCTCAGGCATTGTCTAGTGTAGGGGTTCTCAACCTCGTCAACCTCACGGCCCCCCAAGATGTGTTGTATTGCAAGTGCTAACTTCAGTTGACTAGTCTAGTTGCATTGAGGTAATGTGGACTTTCCTTAATTCTGTCTAAAAGCTTGCTCTCTACGTCAGACTCGATATCGGCAATCTGTCTACATATGCTATCGCTTGCGGCACATACCTACAGTAGCGTGCAGCACCAGGACCAGCTTTCTTACTCGGTGCAACACATCTAGCTATGGGGTAGCTAGCTTCCAGGGCACACTTGGACTATGATGTTATGGTTTTAGTGCATTGTTTGAAAGAGCCAACCCCCATCCACCCCCAAGCCCCCCATGCAAATTTAGATTTGATGTAGTCCGGATTGTGCTTGTGGACACTTTCTGCTTTTCTGAGGAGCTGTGTCAACTTATCTTCTTAGTTTAAGTCTCTGTCTCGGACTCTTAATTTGCCTCGAGTTACTTCTGCAATCTGTTTTTACGACTTAAAGTGGCGTTACCAGCCCACTACGGACTACTGTCTACCCCTGAAGGCCTGCGTGGTGGTCCACGGGCCCAAAAGTTGAGAAACCCTGGTGTAGTGTATTAACGTTACCTTTCTGTGAGGGAGCTTTAAAGAATTCCCCTTTAAAAGAGATTACAGTAGTACTCACGTGTATTCCCACACTTGTCTCTATCCACCCAACTTTCTTGGTGCATTCGTTTTCATAACACTGGAACAGTTTCAGTCACCTCTTGGCCTAGCTTGTCCACAGCCCTTCTACACAGCCAGAGCACACAGAGTAAAAGAAGCAGTCTCTTAGGGTTCAACGCCGGGTGCTGTTGACCCCATACACCTAGCCGCGTGTCTGTCTACTTATTGAACTGTTGGCCCTCTCGAGCTCAATGTGGGGGAGTATGGGCCTTGTGTTTCTATAGTCAGTCTTGGATTCGCTCCAGAGCACAGCGCTTGTAAGGATCCGGGAGTGGGGCTTGCCTGATTCACAGCTCAATAAAGGTGTTTTCATGGGCATGTTCTTGAGAAGAGCTGGGTGGTCAGAGACCTCCATTATGTCCCATTGTCTCTGTAATCGCATATGGGTCCGTCCACCCTCTCAGAGTCTGCCTGTGGGTTTGCTTTATGTACTAATGGAACTGAGGTCACTCGTTGGCTCCAGATTGCCAGATTGCAGTGGCTACGTGCATGAATAGGTATAGAGCCACTCAGTTGGCTACGCACACAATTTAGTCATTTATTTGTTGATGAGCTTGAAAGACAGGAGCCTCGTTTTCATGAATGCCTTTTAACAACAATACGGAATCCCTACTAAACAATAACGAGATAGGTGTAGAGTGGGACGGCTCATGTTCCCTTGCATCTGAATTAGGGGTGGAGGAAAATATCAGAAATATCGAATTTATCACAATATTACGCTTTGTGTCTCTAAAACACAGTATTGATTTTTAATCAGTAGTTTACAGTTGTTATTTGTGGCAGGTTTATTTTGTGATGCGTTTAAACCCCTGACCACTAGATAGCAGCGTTCTTCACCATTAAACTCCACCTGTCCAATGTAAACAGTAGTGTAAAGGTGCCCTTCATGAGTGTAGACGGGGCGGTGCTGGGGACTGCGAAAACCTCATCACAGGAACGGAAGGTGAGGATGTGAACGGAGGGAGGTTGTAAGAAGGAGGGGCTTCAGGAGGGGCATGTCCCTCCTCTCAAACTTAGATAGCAGCGTTCTTCACCATTAGACTTTTTCGCTCCAGTGTAAACAGTAGGCTATGGATGCACTGCTAACGGTAGCATACATCTATGCCTATGGTGATGTGTTTACATTAAGGCAGTTTTCCTAAAATGATCATTTAAATATCGTGATATATCACCCTGCTTATAGAATCGCAATATATCAAATCGTAACACCTGCATCATGATACTGATGGTATTGCCAAGTTCTTGCCAATGAACAGCCCTAATCTGAGTCAATAGATAAGAAGCACATTTAAGACAGCAGTCTATTAAGACTAACGGACCTTTCTTTGAGGATCCAGGGACAGGCTTATAGCCCATGCATGTATTTTCAGCCATGAAACAGCAAAGACATAGTAGTAGACTATATGAGTAAGATCTTATGGAGGAGCAGTTTAGGCTTGAGACATGTTATCTATTCTCACCATGCTGGCAGTATATATTCGCCTCAGAGCAGACTGAGTATATCCAGGGCTTAAATGGGATGTATCTTAAACGTTTAAAGCTCCAGGGAACCTAAACCTGTGTTTCCTTTCTAATTAAGTTAATCTCATTCATCTGGGCTACAACATACGTGTAGTACGCCTTATGAATACCTTCCAAAAGTCTAATACGTATCTGCCGTGTTTCATCATATTTCTCTCCTCTGGCTGTAAACTGGGTGGTCCTAGTCTTGAGTAACACTGCCGTAAGTGTTTCCTGACCAATCACAAGCCTGACATTTCTAGCTCCGCCCCTTTCACAGTCAGAGAAACGTAGCAAGTTAAAGCTAGCCAGCAAAACCAAACACTAGCAAGCTAAGAGGATACTCCATGGAGGACAGACGGGGCCTTCTAACCATTTTGGCTGAACGCTAAGCACCATGTAACCCTAATATCCAGAGTAACCCTAATGTCCAGAGTTGCCGTGTGCAACGCAGACAGCAGCTAGACGAGCCGGGAGTGACTCTGTAAGGTCTTGCTAGGTTGTCACAGGTATCTGGAGCCATGCTGACTGCAGGGCATCCCCCAGCTGATGGAGGGGGGGCGTGGGGGAGGATCCATAGAGCGAACACGACGATCAAGGTGGTCCCACAGATGCTCAATTGGGTTCAAGTCTAGGGAGGTCAGGGTAGTACCTGGAAGTCTTGGTCATGCTCTTCCAACCAGCTGTGTGACATGTGGCATTGTCTTGGTGGAAGATCCCATCTGCTCCAGGGAAGACAATCAGCATGTGTGGGTGTACGAGATCTGCATGGATGGCCTCATTTATGGGGCAGTCGTGGGCTGGATGTTAGGGAATTAGCCTTGTGACTGGAGGGTCACTGGTTCGATTCCCTGACAGGTCACCTCCCTGGGTGCCATGGATAGGGCTGCCCACCACTCTGGGCAAGAGTATATATTCCCATCTCACTTGCTCACTGAGATAATCCCTACCAAGAGTCTGTGTCTGCACAATCTAATGTATAAGACCTTTTGCCATTGATTAGACCTTCAGGTACTAGACAAAAGGTCTTACACAGTTTATAGTAGTGCACTATAAGCATAATTAAGAAGTGGTGGAATTAATCAATCACGTTTTGATTTACCATAGCTGGTTAACATTTTAGGCCTTCTGGAAGTCCATTGAAACATTCTGGGAAGTCTGTACACAAAACACTGATTCTTCAAAGCCCTGTGTGTAGTTAATAGAACGGTCAGCAGGGACGTGGTGCTCTGGAACAGAACACGGTAGCGATTTAGGAGGGCTTGGAGCAAGGGTGATCATTTTCCCAAATTCTCTGGGTGTTTAAAAAATCAACACCCGCTCGCTTCATAGGCGCCGCAGCTTATGGCCAGATGTCCTCACGTCTATCAGATCACACTCTGCTCTCTGAGGTTTGCCTGTAATAGTTTCCTGGAGAGCTGACTGGGCCTTGACCCCAGAACTTTTCCATCTGTCAGTGGCCCACACCTGTAGAGCTGCAAGATCCCCCACAAAAGACCTGCTTGTTTTGGACTCCTTCAGTTTCAAATTCCAGCAGTGATTGCAAGCAAAATCAAGACACTGTAATTTGTCTCATGGTGCACAGCAGATCCTCCAAGGAGAACTGAGGGAGCATTTTGACCATTTTGGCTTGATGCTAAGCACCTTGTACCCTTCTAAAAAGTGAGTCGGGAGTGTATGAGTCCTGGAAGTACAATGTCTGCATTTTTAAGACAATGTTTAAAACCACCTCCTTGTATCTACACTCATTGTCCATCTTATCCACTGACCATATAGGAGCAGTCTGTAGTTCTACAGTTACAGACTGTAGTCCATCTGTTTCTCTGTATACTGTATTACCCTGTTTTTCAATGGTCAGGACCCCCACAGGACCACCACAGAGCAGGGGTTATGTGGGTGGTGGATCATTCTCAGCACTGCAGTGACACTGACGTGGTGGTGGTGTGTTAGTGTATGTTGTGCTGGTGTGAGTGGATCAGACACAGCAGTGCTGCTGGAGTGTTTAAACACTGTGTCCACTCGCTGTCCACTCTATTAGACACTCCTACCTTGCTGGTCCACCTTGTAGATGTACAGTCAGAGACGATAGCTCATCTGCTGCTGCACAGTGCAGTGATGGTCATCCTCTAGTCCTTCATCAGTGGTCACAGGACGCTGCCCACAGGACTCTGTTGGCTGGATAGTTTTGGTTGGTGGACGATTCTCAGTCCAGCAGTGACACTGAGGTGTCTGTACTGTATCTCAGTGCATTACTCCAAGTGTACTTTGACTCCACTTTATTTTAATCAGTGCAGACCTACACCCGGAGACTAAACCATCCTAAACATTGTTTATTTAATGTTGCGTAGCTGATTACAGTGACCTGAGGAAAGTTCCGTTTATTTCACCTGGCAGTGAAACTCGGAATAATGCCCTGAAAAAATGATCACTGCAGTCAGAATTCTTTAAATAAAAATTATTTAAAATCATTATTACATGTGTTTGCACACAGGGGAATTTGTCTTCCACATTTAACCCATCCATGCAGAGATGCACTCACACACACACACACACACAAACGTTTGTCTTACTATATTTGTGAGGTCATCCGTATTTTTCTATTGATCTTTGTATTACTGTAGCTAAATACACAGTCAAGTCACATTATTATGACAACTTCCTACTTTCGCCAGCAGTGATGTGTAGCTCATGAAGGAAGTCGGGTTTCCGTGGCGTTCTCTGGGCCCACACCATCCATGTGGAAGTAAGCACACTTACCTGGAACAGAGGGCAGCCCTATCCACAGCACCCGGGCACAGTAGGCACACTTACCTGGAACGGTGAGCAGTCCTATCCACAGCACCTGAGGACAGTAAGCACACTTACCTGAAACAGTGGGTAGCTTTATCCACAGGACCTGGGCAGCAGTTAGGGGTTAGGTGTCTCAGTTAGGGGCACTTCAGTCATGTCCTCTCGATTCAGGGGATCAAACTAGTGACCTTGCGGTCCCTAGGCTGGTTCCACAACCTCCCACCCCACAACCGCCCTGTTGGATGTAATCTTGTTCCTCTTTTTAGAGACTGAAGCTGGCTTTGTATTCACAGCTTCCTATTAAACCTTTCCACCTTATGCTGACCTTACACTAAACGATTTTCAAGCGATTTTGCTGTCGCAGACAAATTTCCAAAGTCAGAACAAAGTCATGAGAGTCTTGCTAGAGTTGCGTCGCACTCGCGTCATCTCGATCGTTAAGTGTAAGGTGGCCAGGACTGCAGTTTTAAGTCAGTCTGTTTCTCGTCCTGGCGTTCTGATAAAATCAACCGTGTTTAATATTATCATAAGTCGTGAGGTCTTGGCTCACGCACATAGTGACATGAACATTGTCGACAACCAATAGGAGAGCTCTTTTCAGCTCCAAACGGCATGGGCCCGAGACGTCACATAAACACGTGAACGTAAACACATCCAAGAGTCCATTAATGCACAGAAATGCGCAGGAAACAGTCCGATTCTAAATCCCGCACGTTTTAAAACTATTTTCATGTTATCCTTTCTTGTAACTAAGGGTAGTTATGCTATGCTAAAGCTAACTAGCTAGCTAGCTAAAACACTGCCGAACAGGGCTACAGTGTTTACATTTAGCCTACCAGCGAGCATGATGGGAAATAAGCTCAAAATCTAGTTGCAGTCTTGTAAATAGTGACTCTGCAAGATTCCCAGTCTTTGCAAAATCATAGTCTGTGACTCGTCTGTGACTAAAAGTCTGTGACTTGTCTTTAGATGTGAGAAGGTGTCAGACTTTAGTCTATTAAATGTCTTTTCAGAATCTTTTCAAAGTCTTCTAGTGTATGGTTAGCATTAAGTGACACAGTAATTATCTTAATGATGCACCAGCACCAAACTGCAACTGCAGCATCGTTTAAGGTGCTGCCATGGATAGGGCTGCCCATGGCTTGGGGCAAGGGTGCTCACTGTGTGTGTGTTCACTGGAGCAGTGTTTCTTAACCCCGGTCCTGGAGGCACCCTGCCCTGGACATTTGAGAGGAGTCCCTGCTTTAACACACCCCCTGCAACTCTTGCAAGCGCTTGTTGCTGACCTGATTAATGCTGATAATCAGGTGTGTTGGGAGCAGAGAAAGCACTAAAATGCACAGGACAGTGTGCCTCCAGGACCAGGGTTGAGAACCACTGCATTGGGAGTGTGTGTATGTGGGTGTATCACTGCATGGATGGGTTAAATGTGGAAGACAAATTCCCCTGTATGCAAGCACGTATGGCAAAAGTTCTTTATAATTAATGTACTTTGACTGCAGTGATGACAACCTCAGTACATCATTCCGAGTTGCCCCTCGGTCGCCCTTATTAACCGCCAGGTGAAATAAACTGAACTTTCCTTAGGTCACCGTAATCTACAGCTCCTCAACATTAAATAAACGATGTTCAGGATGGTTTAGTCTCTGCTGTGTCTCGGGCTGTAGGGACCGCACTGATTAAAATGAAGTGGAGTGGAAGTAAACTCAGAATCATGCACTGTGACAGTCAAACACTGTAGACAGAATTCTTTAGACAGAATGCTAAAGTTGGCTTCGTATTTGCCAGCTTCTTATTTGACTGACTCGACTCGAGTCTAAGTGATGAATATTTGAATAAGAAGCTGCGAATATGAAGCCAATAAAAGAGGAATAAGATTACATCCGACTTTTATTATTCAAACAACTCTCAGTGCGGCGATGATTGCCTCAGAACATCATTTCCCCCTTATTAACCTACCGGTAA
This sequence comes from Semaprochilodus insignis, assembly GCA_034552555.1. Lineage (NCBI taxonomy): Eukaryota > Metazoa > Chordata > Actinopteri > Characiformes > Prochilodontidae > Semaprochilodus > Semaprochilodus insignis. Next base: position 3,156,156 of record CM067498.1, read on the forward strand.
ACGGAACTGAACTGTCCTTATATGACTACTCTGTAGCTACTCTCTAAATTGAATAAACAATGTTTAAGATGGTTTAGTCTCTGCTGCGTCCCTGTATCTCCGGCTTTGTGCGCTGCACTGATTAAAATATAGTGGAGTTGAGGAAAACTGAGTCATGTATCACTAAATTAAGGCCATGGATGCAGTGTGTATTTCCAGGCGGATGCACTGTGCTGGCTCAATGCTGTCGCTTCCTTTGGACTCGCTTTCTTTTCTCATCTGTTTATTTTTCTTCCTTTTGCCACATGAAGCTCCCCACTTGTACATAGAGTAAGATTCTGGTTTGTGCTTCATTAGGTTCCTGAATAGAACTGCCTGACAAAAATAACATAAAGAGAGAGACTCTTTATAAATAAATAATGTAATAATGAGCCTGTAATGATGAGTCTGGTTTTAAATGTAGTGAGAATGAATTATAAGTATTAGGTGACAAGTAAAAATCGACACAAATGGACACACATGTTTTTCTTACTGACTATATAGGGACCTCCTGTTGTGCTGTTGTTTTGGTAGCATCCTTTTCAAGCAAAGTATGCCTCGGAGAATAGGCGAAAGGGGTCACATCATAGGGCTACAGGAAACAGGATGGTCTTATCAACGTATTGTGTACCATACTGGTTGTGTGGATACTACCATGGCACGTCGTTGGCAGCAGAGGGTAGAGGAAGGCACACACCAGAGACATGAAGGGTCTGAGAGACCTACATGTACCCTGGAGAGAGAGAGAACCAGAATGGAGTGACTTCTGTATGTGTAGCTCAATAAATATCTTCCTTCCCAATAGCACTGCAATCCCGCACCTCCTTCTGGGTGAAACTATTCTTCTGATGATTGTGTTTTCTGGTGACACAGTGATGCAGGCTTTGCCAGAGAGTCTATACTGTTTTCCTTACCATATTGGATATTGCTGATATGAATGATGGGAAGTATGGAACCTTTTAGTAAAACTCATGTCGACTTATCGTGAAACACCTGAGCAGCTTAAGTGGTCTAAAGGCCACAGTGAACCACTTACAGGTCTTTTTTAGTCCACACTTATACTGCATGTCAAACATTCAGTGACCTGTCTAACACTGGACTGTGGAACAACCCCAGTTCATTAAAGTCTCTCAGTATGGCATCGGGCCACTATGTTTGCTAACCCAACATGCCAAACGTCTAAGCATGGAGTTGTAGAGGTTCCTAATGGTGTCCTGTGATAATCCATCCCATGCAGCTTGAATATTCTCACACAGCTTCTGCAGATGGTGCGGTAGGGGTGGAGGTGGAGTGACACCAGGCCTTCTGGACGTGTGACGCGTGACAATAAACCGTTTATCTTGGTGCTGACCACGGTGGCTCCACACACGGATTCGTTGGTCGTCTCCACCAAGACAAAAGCGGGACTCGTCACTGAAGATGACCCACTGCCATTCTGAGTCACTCCATGACAGTCTGGCACGACACCATTACAGTCTTTGCGATGCTGACGTGGTGTTAAGGACAGTCGTTCTAATTGTCTGCGTGCATGTAGTCCTGCGTTGTGCGGCCGTCTGACAATGGTGCTGGCACTAACAGGATGACTCATGGAGGACATCACTGCTCGCTGAATGTCTGCAATCGTGACTGTTGGGTCAGACAGGTACAGCAATGAGGTCCGCTGCCAAGCATGAAACTTGAATCATTTGCATGTCTCATGATGTCAAACCTACCCACCAAGTTTCATTCCTGTCTGTTGATTCATTCTGGGTGCAGCTATTCTTTTGATGAAAATAGAGTAGATGAAAATCTTGAATATGGGTCATTTAGTGTATATGACTTATTATACAGTCTCAGGTTTCATAGCTGACTGGCATAATCATTAATATCAACTAATAATAGTCCTACTTTGGTGGCCAGATAGTTTGCTTAAAATAACGTTATAATGTCCAAATACAAGTGAAAAGAGCTGTCCAGTCTTACTTGGGAAAGGTAATTCTGGACTGGACTTTGCAACAGTTTGTACAGTTGCCCAGACCAATATCATGGCAACACTGACACACAAGATTACCTCGTTTTGCATTGTTTGCACTCTCAAACCTCTGTACTCAACAAAGCACAAGTCAGCAGAGCATGGAAAACATTACAGCAGCAGTGGGATTCTGAATAAGAACAGACAAAGACCTCCTTTAGAACATCTCTAATGTGCCGGACTCTCTCAATTCCTAGTTCTGTTACAAAAAGATCCCATTCATTTGGCAAAGTAGCTTTCATTCATAGAGATGAGCAAGCTTGACAAGGTCTACAGGCTTTTCTTTGAGCAGGTTTTCCTTCGGCAGCACCAAGATCCTTGGGTGCCAGTGTACCTGGAGGTTTTGCAGAGGCCTAAGGAGGGATAGTTGGTAGTGCAGAGGCCTCAGATGAAACTGCAGGCCAAGCAAAGGCCTCAGCTGGAGATATAGGCCAGGCAAAGTGTGAGTAAAGTTGTCTTGACTTCCTTTGACCTCTTTTCAATACTCAGGTTAAGCTATTGTAACGCCCCACCCTTCAGGAAGGTCTTAAGAAACAGTGGTTTGACTCTATCTGGTGAGACAGGGCAGGCTATGTTCTGAAAACCAATTTGACTCTGCCAACTTCACAGTCACCACCACCCCTCCGCCATTCTCACTTTGGCTTGGCACAAGTCAAGGAAGTCTTGAGTATTGTAGTGATTACTGTCTGAAGTATTAAGACCAGATCCTCAAGAAAGAATCCTGCATCCTTCTTTGACTTGGTGTTATATAATGAAGAGGGAGGTGAACAGGCAGGACGCAAGTATGAGTTTTTGTTTTTATTGAAACCCAAAGCACACGGATCAACAAGCCAAAGAAAGAAACTCTGGAAATCAATCAAATCACTGAGCTGAAAGAAAACAGAAGACTACAGAGGAAACCAAAATACACTTGGGAAAACTACCAAGCAACCATACTGACAAACCAACACACCACAAACAACCAGGGGTATAAGTAGGAAGTGAGGAACAAGAAACACCTGGGACTAATGGAAGGGCGGGGCANGTCTGGTACGACACCATTGCAGTCTTTGGTGACGTTGATGTGGTGTTGTGACGGTCTGTGTGCATGTAGTCCTGCGTGGTGCAGCCGTCTGCCAATGGTGCTGGCACTAACAGGATGACTCATGGAAGGCATCACTGCTCGGTGAGTAGCTGTTGGGTCAGTCAGGTACAGCGAAAAGGCCCGTTCTTGCCTACATCACATGTGCGGCCAAGCGTGAAACTTCACATAAATCATTCATTCACAATGTCAAATCTGCCCACCACGTTTCAATCCTGTTGGCTGATTCCTTCTGGGTGCAGCTATTTGTGCAACTAGTATTTTGATGATGAGTGTATTTATGTATTTATGTTTGCCTCTGTTTTGCTAGCCTACTTGAGTCCACCCATATTAGAGAAGTGTTTGTGTTTGTGTGTATTTAAAAAGGAGCTAAAATCACACAGTGTATTCCTAGTGAGATATTCCAAGATGAAATGTTTCAAAGGACTGAAGTCTTTGGAACAATCTAGAAGCAAAATGTTCTACTTCTTTCTTCATTCCAAGTATATAATAATGTTCCATTGACAGTAAACAAAGCAAATGGTAAATTCCAGGCAAATTTCACCCGGAATCCCATCATTCCTAGAACAGGCTGCTGTGACCTGTAGCTTTTAACAAGCCTTCACAACAACCATAAAACGGATTGCCTTGTCACTTCTCCTCAGTGTATCCACGTCTTTAGAGGAGCTTTGACCTTCAAACTGTGTATGATGAGCCAAACTCATCAGTGTGTGAGTGTGAGCCACAGATACCAGGCAGTGAGCTTCCTAATCAGCAGAGGCCTTGTTCCTCATTCCTGCGTATATGAATTCAGATTTTACAAGGGAATACATACCATTCACTCCAATCCACATTAGATTTCTGATTCATGCATTCTGAACGTGATGAAACCTCAGTACCTATACACAGACTTCAGATTAGTCATTATGTGTCCTCTATTGGCTTTCAAGTGGCATTTCCTCCATTCGGTCTTGTCTAAAAACCTGCTGTCAGTATTTTAAATATGACTTTGAAGGAAAAAAAAAAAAAAAGGTTGAGCGCATGTAGCAAGTTGAACTACAGCCTACAGTTAATTCTTGTACTGGAGGTTGTGATCTGAATTTCGTCAGGCTACTAAACCTAGATTTATGAGCTCATTAGACAAAAACATAAGCCCTGAAAAAAATGAGACTGAAACGTACCTAATAGCTTGTAATNCTTTTAGCCAATCATTAACATCTGCTTTGGAGCCATTTTCCACACATGGAGCGAGACATTCACTGTACTGTACCACCTCTCCCCAATCTGTGGATCCCGTCACTCACACCCCGCAGGTATTTATAGCCCCATCATCCCCGCGCAGCTCCATCTGCAGGAGCCTGAAGTTACTACCACCTTAAACACGCAAGGTGACTCATTTTTTTGTCTGGTGAGCTTATATTTGGGCTTTTGTCAAATATGCCGCATGTTGTGAAGGTGGGACTAGTCTGCCGGGACGATATGTGTTAAGAAGAGTATGAAGTGCTGAGTTAAGAGAAAGTCCTTATTGGAAAGTCTGTTTACTTGGTGGCCATCTTTAAAACCCCAGAGCAGTTATTTTGAGAGACCAAAATATTTCAAACTAAAGATCAAATTATGGTTTCAAAAACTAATACAGAAATCTCATAAATGGTTTGTATTGTTGACTCAGTTTATTATTTTTTTTTTTTTCTGGGCACTGCACCAGATTTCCTCAATACCATTGGCCCTTCCTTGTTTACAGCATAACCAGCAAGCCTGAAAGAATTTCCAATTCAAATTTCAACCAGTGACCGGCCTCCTCACTTATCTGCTAAGCTACTTATCTACAATGTATCTGCTAAGAGTCTGAAAAGAGCTGGGAGTCAGACGTGATCTGAATAGTGAATAATGTGTTTAGGCTTATTTATGCTACGTATTAAATATGGATGTCTTTTGACACGGATATGAGCCAATGGCACACGTAATTTTGTTCACGAGTGAACATTTTAAATTGTTCCTTCCAAAAAGAGGACTAATAGGCATCTGTCCAGGATGGCCTAAAACCAGATGTGTGGTCACCCTACCCGTAACACAGGCCTGGCTTCCTGCTAAAAATGAATAATACTGATAAAATAAATATGACGCGTGTTCAGAGGAGTGCTAAGTCGAGCGACTGGTGGGAGAGTGAAAGTCGATTCATGTTGTTTAGCTTAGCTGTTGTTGAGTTGTTAGCATGCTCTGTTTTTCTTGGCTCAGTTTTTTCCCCCCTTCTTTCTCTCAGCGCCACCTATTGGTAAGGTCCTTGAAAATATAATAGGGGGCAACTGAGTTTATTTGTTCATTCTGACATGGAATAGAAATTTGGTGTGTCATGTTTTGCAATACCATCAGAATTTTAAAAATAGCATCATTATTTTAATTACCAGCATATACCGCCCAACCCTAGCTTAGACCCCGAGTCCCTAATATGAGCATGACACCGACTACAGAATGCCATTCGACTTCAGAGCTCTATATTACATACGTGTCTTGGACCTACACATGTGTCTGATTTCAATCACAGAATTACATTTAGAATGAATTTCAATATGGCTGCCCGTGTGCATGCATTAAGCGTGCTTTGATGAGAGATCAAAAGGTTCAATGCGTTTAATAATCCTCCATACCATCGCAAGCAGTTTTTAAAATGTGTTCATGGTTCACGTGTTCACATTATTCATATTCCCACTGCAGGCCATGCAGCTGACTGATACACCAGCTGTCGTTCCAGCTGCAGCTGCTGGAGTTCGCTGTGAAACAGTCATGATTCACACTTCGCTACCACAGCTCAGTCCCACATGTGAGTAACCTGTGAATAACCTTCGAATGAATGCACGCTCTCGCTCAGCCATCACACACACACGCACACCCACCTACCGCTCTTTTGCGCGTGTGTGTGTGTATGTGCATTTGTGGCTGTTTTGATTAGTTTTGCGATAGCTTTTTAATATGTGTGAATGACACACTCAGAATAAACGTGCTAAAACATGCATACACATGTACTTGCTGTGTATGGATGCGCGAAAGACACACCATAGGTGATGTGGATGGCTGATACAAGAATATGAGTGTTGAGGTCAGCCTTAAATCAGTGTTATGACAGACTGATCCGTTTTTACTGACAAAAAAAAATGAGTCACCTGGTGTGTTTAGGATGGTAGTAACTTCCTTAGCTCCTGCAGATGGCGCTGCACGAGGATGATGGGGCTATAAATACCTGCGGGCTGTGAGAGACGGGATCCATAGATTGGGAAGAGGTGCTACAGTGCAGTGAATGTCTCGTTCCATGTGTGGAAAATGGCTCCAAAGCAGATGTTAATGATTGGCTAAAAGGAGTGACTGCATTTGGGCGTGCCAAAGACCATAGTGTGAAGGAAGTAGCTGAATCTGCAGGTATATGGAAGCGTACGGTCATACGGGTCTACCAGCAGTGGCTAAAATCCCAGTCTACAGGGAATTCTCCTCGGAATTGTGCCAGAGAAGGCATCCACCAAATCTGGCCCAACTGTGCAATTTGTGGATGCGAGAATGTCTGAACATTGATGTGGTCTACATCCAGAAACTTGTCCAGTACATGTCAAATCCAATCACAGCCGTTATTGGTGCTGGTGGAGCTATTACATGCTATTAGGTATGTTTCAGTCACAGGTGACTCATTTTTAGTCTGGTGGGCTTATAAGTGTATAATTAGTATAGTATCTTACTGTGTCAAAGTCAGAGATATTTAAAAAGGAATGAAACTTGCTGGGTGGATTTGACATTGTGAGGCAGGCGAATGATTCAAAACCTCTTTTGCATAAAGATGTAGATGTTCATAACTAAACTAGATTCATTTCTATGGATTTATTTATGGACAAAGGTGAAACTGACATTTGTTACAAACTGTCTGTGAACGTATTCACAGCTGGTAAACCTGGGATATGCCTCTGTGCTTCATTTACTACTAGCTCCTCTGCTGGACTGTGACCAGTAGCTGTGATGGACGGTTCTGCTGTCCACCCTGAGGACGAAGATGTGGCCGGGCTATTGGGGCTGAGCCACGGGCAGATGAAGAAGGAAAATGTCTCCTTTTTCAATTGGCTGATTTTGACCCGGCATTGATCCCTGCCAGCTTAGAGCCAGCAGAAGTCTATTATCTGGGAGATTAGTCCTGCCAGGCCTTTACTCGGCCCAGGCATGCCGGACTCGCCTGACTGCAGAAGGGTGATTGAGTTTGTCCTGTGGCTCTGCTCTGTCACTGACTGGCTGCTGCCCACTCCCAGAGCTACTGCATCATCCTCCAGCCTCCTCACTATCACCTGTCACACACCACAGACTCAGCTCTCGCACTGCTTCCACAGTGTTCCTCTGGCACCAAATATAGCCCTTCAGCTAAGAGGCGTAGGGTATTCTAGGTCTGAATGTAAAACCAGTAGCAGCAGCCATCTGGAAGCCTGAGTGTCATCCATACTTTGGTCCATTTCTATAGATAGCAGTATAATGTACAGTTCCTACTGTACAACTGTTCCCACTTGTGTTTAAGGCTTGGTATCTCATACACAGTCCAGTCACATTATTATGACCTACTTTCAGTGGCAGCGGCGCATATCTTATGTAGGAAGTCACGTTTTCATGGCATTCTCAGGGCCCACTCATCCATGTGGAAGGCACTCTCAACCGATTTGGGTATGAATCCATCCTTGCAGATCACGTACACCCACACATGCTTATCATCTTCCTTTGGGCGGATGGGATCTTCCAGCAAGACAATGTCACATGCCACACTGCTAGAAATGTCTGACCCTGGTTGGAAGAGCATGACCAAGACTTCCAAGTACTACCCTGGCCCCCCTAATTCCCCATCCTTGAACCTAATTGAGCATCTGTGGGACCACCTCGATCGTCGTGTTCACTCTATAGATCCTCCCCCATGTACCCTCCAGCAGCTGTGGGATGCACTGCAATCAGCATGGCTCCAGATACCTGTAACAACCTACCAGGACCTTATTAAGTCACTCCTAGCCCGTCTAGCTGCTGTCCGTGCTACACAAGACAGTTACTCTGGATATTAGCTGGTGTTCATAATAATGTGTCTGGACTGTGTAGTTATGCAACATAACATAAATATGATGCGGGTTTTATAACAATTAAATAGCATTTCAAAAGTAGAACGTTTGTTATTTTTTCCAGTCCCATTTCTTTGTACCGTGTACAGTGTAAGGTAAAACCTGTGGGCAGCGTCCTGTGGGCAGCGTCCTGTGACCACTGATGAAGGACTAGAGGATGACCAACACTGCACTGTGCAGCAGCAGATGAGCTATCGTCTCTGACTTGGACCAGCAAGGTAGGAGTGTGTAATAGAGTGGACAGTGAGTGGACACTGCAGGTATATATGTGCAGCAGCACTGCTGTGTCTGATTCACACACACGGGCACAACACACACTAACACACCACCACCACGTCAGTGTCACTGCAGTGCTGAGAATGATCCAACACCCACATAATACCTGCTCTGTGGTGGTCCTGTGGGGGTCCTGACCATTGAAGAACAGGGTAATACAGTATACAGAGAAACAGATGGACTACAGTCTGGAACTGCAGAACTACAGCGTCCTATATGGTCAGTGGAGCTGATATAATGGACAGTGAGTGTAGATACAGGGAGGTGTCCCTGAAGACGTGGCCAGTGGGGGTATTACAGTACTACTCTGTAAGTTTGAAACACAGGAGCATCCTGTCTTGCATTGTTCTTTTTTCCCTGCTCCTCCTTTGCCTCTCCCCTTTCCATGCCCCTCACCTGTGTCTGATCTGTTGCTCCACCCTGAAATTGCTCCCTGCTGTTTCTTGTTTGTTTGCTTCTGTAATTACAGCAGATTCCTCAGGTTTGTCCAGTTGACTGTTTGTTGTTGTTTGTTGTTCTGTGTTTGAGGATTTTTCCTTTAGTGTTATAGTCTCAGTAGTTGCTTTAATTTTTCTAGTTTTGGCTTCTCCTGCTTGCATCATGGCCACTAATAACCCTCCACCCCAGCTCACACGCATGCTTGAGGGGTTTCCAGAAAGTTGGTTTAGCAAACTTTAAATTAAACCCTGAACCCTGAGTCCACTTCCCTCGGTGTGGCAGATCCAGAGCTGGTGTGTGATGTGACTATTGAAGTTGATGCTTTTCTTTATTGCACCGAATGGAGAACCAGGAGACATGCTGAGGATTGGAATTGTTTGTTTCAAGGCGATCGCAGTTGAGTCTCAGCTCATGTCCGAAAACAGTATCTGGACACACAGTTTAATAGCCCGTTTTACCCCCCCTGAAGACAATGATGTTGTTAGTGTTGTTTCACCAGATGGTCAACTCTCCTAACATAGCCTAATTTGACCTTTAACCTACAGCTATATACCCCTGATGATAACCCGGGATGTAAATGCGTAAAATGCAAGTTCTGTTCCTGGGAAAGCGGCACCAAATGGTTTTACAAATGGCAAAATCCACCAACAATATATAAGAAGATATATAGAATTTATTGAACTTGTACACTGTAGTGGTGTGACACAGCCACATGAAAGGTGTTTTTAGAGGTAATATATGTATATGCATAGAAAGGGGTTTAAAACCTAAAATGCCAAGGTTAAACCATCCGGTGTGCTACCATAGAAAATAAATGAGTCTTGCTATTTACGGTCAAATAAATAGGGGACCAGAATGAAATTGTTTATTAAATCATCCTAGCACTGTCCCTTTAAGAGTCTACCTGGAAATGGACAGCAGCAGCAGTATTTCCTGGTGGAGCCACAGGAAGGGGAGAGACAAGATGGCGGCAGAAGACAGAGGAAAGTTTGGTGTGTTTTGAAAACTAAAGGGATTCAACAACAAAAGCCACCAATTTTTTGTCCTTACACCTTCTACCTGTGAAACTGGCAGACCGGGCGGACCAAGCAGGTTCCAGATCTTGGCTCTCAGATCAGTGGATTTACCGACCGGATTCTGAGTGAAGCATGAGGATAGGCCTGCCATTGCCGGTGAGATCCAGCAGGTGTTTTACTTTTTTTTTGTAATTGGTGTTTTGCAATGCATTGCTAAGGACTTAATTTCTGTGTAAAACATTTTTAAAACATGATTTTTGCATTTTGGATTTTTGGACCTTGGGAGTACTGGGAAGAGGGTTATGGATTTTTGCTAAAATTGGATGGTGTGGGGGTTTTTATGTATTGTGTTTTGGTCAAATACACTTGGATATATAAAGCATTTGTTTTTGGAGGCAAGTAACACTATCTATCTAACACTGTCCATCATGGTTTTTTGTGTGCATGAGTTTAAGTCTGGATACTGCATTGGCTTTTATGTGTAAAATGATGTGTCCTCAAACTATATTGTAACCCCTAAACTTAACAGGTGATTGTTACAGTGGTATCATGAAAACATTGATATCCAACACTATTGCATATCCGCACATTGCGATCACAAGGCTGAAATTATATATTGTCCAGCCCAAGTCTGAGCAATGACTGACACGTTCCTTAGACTCTAACAGAAAGCTTGGCAACTGCTGTACTCTGAGGCCACGTTCCTTATGGGTGACAGAATAATTTGGCACATTTTGCCGCCCTCACTCAAGTGCCGCTCTAGGCAGCCCCATCTGCATGGTCTGATGTGATGGGGCACATACATTTCTGATCCAGTGCTGCTAACTATCTAGAGTCAGGTCAGTTACAGAAGAGGTGGTACAGTACAGTGAATGTCTCGTTCCATGTGTGGAAAATGGCTCCAAAGCAGATGTTAATGATTGGCTAAAAGGAGTGACTGCATTTGGGCGTGCCAAAGACCATAGTGTGAAGGAAGTAGCTGAATCTGCAGGTGTATGGAAGCGTACAGTCATACGGGTCTACCAGCAGTGGCTAAAATCCCAGTCTACAGGAAATTCTCCTCAGGCATCCACCAAATCTGGCCCAACTGCAGAATTCCGTTGCTGTAAGAGTGTCTGAACATTGATGTGGCCTACATCCAGAAACTCCAGTCCATGCCAAATCCAATCACAGCTGTTCAACTGTGTTATGTGTTAACCCTATGCCATACTTCAACTTCCAGGAGTCACTGGTGTATGACATCACTGTCACACATGTCCCACAGCCACCAATCAGGAACCAGTCTACAAATCACTCTAGTACTGATGACTCTCACCTGTCGTCTGTCCCCTCAGTGCATATATACCTGTTTGTTTCAGACCTTTCCTTGGAAGGTATTGCCGACTTCCCGTTTGCATACTTAGTGTTTTTCTTGTTGACTGTTTTTGCCGTGTTTGACCTGCTTCTGTTTGTTCCACCTCTCTCTTTTTGATTGTTGATTTGTCCTTTGTTTGTTTGGACTGTTTGGTCCCCTGGTTTTGACCCTAGCCTAGTCGTCTCACTTTCGCCTTGTGTCTTCCCCATGTTTCTAGTACTGGTTCTCACGGTTTTGACCTGGCCTGTTTTTTTGACTGCTCTTCCGGTTGTCCTTTCTTGAATAAACCCCAAACCGTTTTAAATATCCATGTCTAAATATAAGTGTCTGGTTTGTTTGCCCAGCATTACAGTAGATAGCAACTAACATTTGCAGGATAGCAGATTGTTTCTTGTAATATGTGAATTTAAACATTTACAAATTGTAAAGCTCCTGCCCGGAGAGTGAGGGACAGCCTTCGGGGTAGCCATGAGGAGAGGAGTTAGCATAAGCACTTGAGCCACACAAGCATTGTTGCGGGTACTCCAATATGCTGGTTTCTTTACTGTTACCAACTACACACAGGCTCACGTAGCGTTACAGAGAGTGCAGACCGATATACAATTAGAATGGTGGGATAACAGCAGAAACCCATTCTCTTCTCCACTCTGCTCTCTCCTCCTGCAGAGGTCACCCAGGTATAGGTAAATAACATAACCCTTTCTTACAAGCACAGCATAACTTTGACTGTCACAATACGACTGTATGATGTTAGAATTAGCCCTGCAGTTCAAACATTTTGCAAGCTTATTAAGTTTATTAAGTCCATTTTTGGACATTGTTTGGGTTTGTATACCCCCCCCCCACCCTCTCCAACCAACCCCCAAAAGGGTAAGAGCTTCATCTATTTCAGGAGCATCTGTATAGAGCATCTGTACTGGCCTGTGATTTATTAATGACCCCAGGTGACTAACCTGTCATTAGCACTCATTGCTAAAGAACATAATTAATACGTGGCGCTTTTATTTTTTTCCCTATTTTTAATTGATCTCAGTGCCATTTTCGCGAAGTCAGCAGGTTCAGGCACCAGAATTGGGTCAATTCAGAGTGCAGGTCGATTGATTCACCGACGAGCTTCTATCCTCTGGACGATTATGGATCAGGAAGCGGCGATCAATTGATCATGATGGATGTCCGATGGGGACAGAGGCCCTCCTCCTTTCTCTCTCTCTCTCTCTCTCTCTCTCTCTCTCTCTCTCTCTCTCTCTCTATAGATGTTATAAACACTAATGGTTTAACCTCTGCAAGCTCAGACACAAAGTGCAAGACCGCTAAACAGGTGAGGAAGTGATGGAAACGGTCTGGTCAAGAACAGCAACCTAATAACAGACTATTCATTCTCTGGATCTTCAAGACTGTTCTTGCTGTGGTTGGTAGATCTTCTAAGTCTTGTCGCACGGGAGATTGATCGATGGCTAGGAAAGACAGTGGAGTACACAATCTGCTGAAAACAGCAGGTACACAAATGAAAACAGACATTTTCCGAGGTGCAGTAATATCTCAAGCAGGCTGCTGTATTCATCAGATGGAAACGAACTCCAGCACATTATGTTGCCGTATTGATCGGAGCTGGAGGCATGATATTATGATGAAGAGCCGAGTGAAAACAAATATCAAAACAGCGCAAGAGCACCTCAGCGCGAGAGTGTGTGTGTGTGTGTGTTTGTTTGCTCAAAGCGAGGGCAGCAAGGTGAAGGCAGGATACCTTGATCCTCAAGAAGGTTCCTGATGAAAGACTTAAGGGCGACGGAGGATGAAGATAACGTGTGTGTGTGTGTGTACTCAAACTCCCCACTTTGTAGTAAATACCAGAACTAACCCGCAATATCACATTCATCAAAATATTACTGGCTTGGTTAAGTACTGTGCCAAAGCCACAGACCACCTTTACCCTACGTAATTACAGTCAGAACAAATACTGCAGGGATGTTATTCATTTTCCACTGTCGGGAAATAAACATATATTTACCCAAAAACTACACAAGTGCCTCATTAACTACTAGTATAAATAAGCTCAGCAGACAAATCATTACCCACCCTGTGTGTTTGAGGTGGGAGTAACTTCAGGCTCCTGCAGATGGCACTGCACAAAGATGATGGAGCTATGAATACCTGTGGGGTGTGAGTGACGGGATCCATAGATTGGGAAGAGGTGCTACAGTGCAGGGAATGTCTCGTTCCATGTGTGGAAGATGGCTCCAAAGCAGATGTTAATGACTGGCTAAAAGGAGTGACTGCATTTGGCCCAACATTGATGTGGCCTACATCCAGAAACTTGTCCAGTCCATACCAAATCCAATCACAGCTGTTATTGGTGTTCGTGGAGGTATTACATGCTATTAGGTACAGGGTCAGTCACAAGGGACTCATTTTTGGTCAGGTGAGCTTAACATATGTAGAGTATATGACTTACGGGTGAGAAATGAAGTGCTGTGTGTGTGTACATGGGAAGTGCTGGTGTATTGAATGACATTGATCCATCACTAAGACACAAGGAAACAGGAATGACCGGAGTAATCTTTAGCTAAGCCTTCCTCTCCCAGGTTTGACCTTCAGAGAAATTAATAATGTTTTTGTCACGCTTCTTTGTGCTGCTGGAATTTCCTCGGACTCGCTTTCCACCCCTTTATTCTTTCACTCTCTGTCTCTCTCAAACATGTGTACACACACACACACACACACACAAAAGGAGCTATCAATTCTTATTAGCTGGACTCATGGGCATGACTTAATCCGGGAGCAATGTGTTAACCCTATGTCTCACCTTGAAACTCGCATAAACCACCCTAGTGGACACGGCTATAGAAGCCTGGGATGGTGGTTGTGGAACGGGGTAAGGGTCAATGCATGAGATCAGAGACACAGAATGGAGAGTAAATCAGTACTGACTGCATATCAATCACAGTCCTGGAAGAGCCTGGATGCTCTAAGGAGACATGACAACTCAATCAGCCATGAGTCTCGCAAAGCCCCGCAGCCAATTCAGTGCAACGAGAAAGACACACTGCAAAGACAAAAAACAATCTGCATGATTGTGGCTGAAATGTCTTCCTACTTTGATTGCCTCATCTAGTGTAATGGTGGATCTGCATATGCTTCACTTCTGACGAGCAGCAGGACGAACATAGAATCAACTAGAGCCTGAAATTCTCTTTCAAACCCAGCAGGATCTGACTCTTCGCATCAGCTTAGGTCAGTTTAGGGAAATGTATCTTGGATATTTGTTGGGCACGGCTGTTCGGGTTTCTCAAATGAATTTTGTGAATTTGAACTTGCATGATCTGGTATGGCAGTGAGGTCAATCCAGGGATGGGAAATCATATTAGCCTATGTTCTATTTATTACACTCATCATGGGAAAAAAAAATTGCTGCACCCAGAAGGAATCAGCCCACAGGGATGAAACTTGGTGGGTAGGTTTGACATCATGAGACATGCGAATGTTTCAAGCTTCACGAATGGCTGCACATGTGATGTAAGCAAGCACAGGCCATATTGCTGTACCTGACTATATGAGATCATCCTGTTGTGTGTGCTCCGTTGTAGAGCTCTGGCGCATTTCGCAGCATACCGGTCGGGTGGATATTGCCATAGCAAGCTGTTGGGGGCAGTGCACCAGCGATATGAAGGATCTGTGAGACCTACACAAACCATGGAGAGAGAGAACCGACATGTGCCAACAGTGAACGTGACCCAGTGATGTGACCCAACAGCCACGATTGTGGACATTCAGCGAGCAGTGATGTCCTCCATGAGTCATCCTGTTAGTGCCAGCACCATTGGCAGACGGCGGCATGACGCAGGACACATGCACACAGACCGTTACGACAACTGTCCTTAACACCACGTCACCGACACCAAAGACTGCAATGGTGTCGTGCCAGACTGTCATGGAGTGACTCAGAA
>CM067498.1:3184710-3199552 GCA_034552555.1 Semaprochilodus insignis
TTATTTCACCAATTTTCAAGAGAAAGTGCCCACTACGGACCACTGACCCCCCTCAGTACCACCAGGCTTGAGGACCTCCAAAGGGAGCATTGCGGCCAGTGGTTGAGAAACAATAACTCAGGACATTGGTGTGGTTATATCTACCAAAAACAGTCAGAAGCATTTTTACGTAACCACTTTCCAACTTCCTATTCCCCTTAGAAGTAAACAGGCTGCTACTGTGCCTTTAAGACTGATATATACTCTGTTCTGATAGGCTACCCTGTATTGGGCCTCGTTCAAAACGCAATGTAGGCTAAAACAATCATAGATATACATACATAGATGCATGGGTTCAGTCAGGCGTGGCAATGGCATTGCCATTTGGAGTGGTCAGCATCGCCGTCCAGCTCCTTTCAATAACAGTACAGAGTGGCAGTTTAAGAAATGAACTGTCTGAAGTTATACTGGTTATACTGTTTCAAGAACATTGCGCTTAGAGAGTGGGATAAGACTAGACTTTTTAACCACTGACCAATTGTGCTTGCACACAGAGGCTTTTGACCTCTGCATTTAAACCATCTATGCAGTAAAACACCCACATACATGCTACCTAAAGCAGTGGGCAGCCCTGTCTACAGCACCTGGGGTTTAGGTGCCTAGGGCATTTCAGTCATATCCTGTCAGTTCTGGGAATCAAACTGACAACCTTCAGTCACAAGGCTGGTTCAAGGCTGGTCCCCTAACCACCAACCCACACCTGCCCAGAGAAAACAGTGAGCGACACTCAGGTTTGTGCAAAGCTTATGCATGGTTATAGTTTTTGTTTTGGTTTTGTATTAAGCTTATTTCACTTAATAACCTTTACAGGGGATCTTAACCTAATGTAGTGGTTATTTACATTTATGTACAATAATTGTTAATGCCAATTAAGCATTGTAGGCACAGAATTCCCAACAATATAAAAGGGATTAGCACTTCCTTAGGCTGAATTCAGTTCTTATCCGCCAGATTCTCGTTTAAATTTCCCCTTCCGCCTTAAATGGTGCAGCCACAGGTGCCAAAATGCTGGACCATTTAAGGTGGAAGATGGGAAGACTATAGACACCATCCTTTTAATTCCAGTTAGAGTGGGAGGGGCTAAAGTGCTGTAGGCCCAAATGGGCACATATATACAAACACACTGGTTTTCATGACGTCACAGAAACAATACATTTCAGCAGTGCGTTCCAGCAGGATCGGTTGCTTGGTGGGCCCTTGGCACAATGTTATCCAGGCTGGGAACTACAGCTGGTTGCCCAGGTCCAATTCCAGTTGCCAGTCTGTGGCAGCAGTGAGGATATGGTCTTTGCTCATTTTAGCCAATTGTGCTTACACACAGGAGAATTTAACCTCCACATTTAACCCATCTGTGCAGTGAAACACACACACACAGAGCCCTATCGACTGTGCCTGGGGAGCAGTTGGGGGTTTGGTGCCTTGCTGAAGAGCACTTCAGTCATGTTATTTGGTTCAGGGAAATGAACCAGCAGCCTTCAGATCACAAGGCCTGTTCCCTAACCTCCAGCCCAAGACTGCCCCATCCCAGCCCATGGCTGCCCCACAAGTTGTAGGTGAGCCTTCTCTCCAGCTCTGAGAAACGTGATGATCTTTGGCTGGTGGTGGCCATGGCTACATTCTCAGAGACTACCTTAAGCACTTGTGATGGTGTCCATTCCAAAGGGCTTTTGGGTAGCTGCTAAGAAGGTGTTCCATGGATGGTCATCCAGAACAGCGGGCAGGAAGGCATCACACTTTTGCCCCAGACATGTAGGTTTGCTGGGCTTTGCTTTAAGAACATTGCAGACAAACTTGGCCCAAGATGCTTATGTGATGGAAGTGTGCTTGTCAGAAACTGGACCAGGTGATCTTTCATGATCCATGCTCCCTGTGGTCCCATTCCCACCATTCTGCTGGTTTACACTAGGACTACTTAGCTTAAAACACTTAAATATCCAATTCTACAATTTTGGATTAACGGAACATCAAATCTGTGTCTTATATTCTGTAATGTATTCTTTTCAATCATTATCTAATGTTCAGTTCTAATCTAATATCCCCCATGTGTTATGATGTTTGTATGAGATTATCTACCAAAACCAGCCATAATCTAGATGTACATGCCCATTTACCTCTCAGAACACCTTAAAATGAAACAGGATGTTGTTCTTACTGTGGCTTTAAGACATATATAAGACATTACATATAAACAAGGTATGTTCTGATTGGCTGCCCTGTATTACACCCCATTCAAAAAGCAGCCCAAGGATGAAACACTTCTTTACAGCATCAGTGTAAACAGGTGGGCCTCAAGCTCTGTAGGTGAACAGGCAGATGTGTGACATCACAAAAACAGTGAATTCAAATTGGGCTGTTTTCGCAGCTCAGTTTCTATGTATGGACCAAATGGAATGGAGAGTATACAGTAAGTGTTAAAGCTCTATCATTGCAAACACGCAACATCAAACTCTTTGATGGCCAAAAAAAGGAGGGAAATTATTATCCTCCAAGATCCTTAAAACTCATTTCAACACTTTGACTACTGCAGCTGTCGTAATATCAGTGGATTGTGAGCTCAAACCCTGGCAATGCCACAGCTGCTTGTAACTGAAGGGACTAAAAGGTGGAAACGTGTCAAGCCCTCCTTCCTAAGCCTGGCAGCACTGTATCATTGAGTCCCAGCCAGCAGCCGGGTTAGAAAAAGGGGCAGGACCACAAAACCCAGGAGGAAAAAAAAGTACACTGAAGTTACATCATTTAAGTGTACTATGTATGATTTATGATTACTCATGATTAATGTACTGAAAGTGTGCAAATTTTGATATACAAAGCAGGCTAAATATAACTACTAGTGCTATTAAAAGTATACTAAAATAGAACTAACTGTACTTAACTGTGCTATTTATTAGAATTATATCTATTTAGATACTTAACTGCATATTAAAATACATTTCCAGTACATTAAAATATACTTACATATATACTAACATGGTATACTTCTGTCAAGTACTGAGGTAAAATGTACTTGTAATTATTACTCTTATAATATATACATTTTTGCACTTGTATTTAGCACACAAAACAATAATGTGCTTCAAACGTACTTGCTGGTATTAAAGTACATTTCTAGTACATTAAAATATACTTCATTTTTACCTGGTTATGAGAGTTTTGACTCCAATAAATACAGTTTTTTAAATAACTGCATTAATTACGTTATTTACCTTCCAGTAAGGTAAATAAGCCAATCCCAGTTAATACTGTGCAAACCTTTTGCACTGCCACATGCAATTGCTGTCCAGCAGATGGCAGTATACCCCTCTTAGCTGCTCTTTGTTCTGGAAGCTGCTTGCTTGTTTTGATATATCTGGTTCCTCAGTACGAGTCAGACGTGACTTTCTGTTCAACACCTTACAACTCATTGCTTTCAGGTGGCTGAAAGGTTGAAGGTCAGACAAGCCCCAGGGCCTGAAGACCTAGAGGGATGGGGGCTAGCATTCAAATAAAGGCCAGTACTAGCCTCTGAGGCATAGCCCCAGCAAATAACATCCTCTTTGCATCCTGTTTACCTGCTCTGCTGGAAATACAGTGCAGGCTCGATGCATTGATCAGTGGAAGAGTCAATGAGTCTGTGTGCTTCCCTGGGGAGTGAGAGTAAGTATTTAAAGGTTCCCTATTGATCTAATGGTTAACAGCCAAACCCAATCCTCCACCATGTGCTCAGATCTCCAGAGAGATTTGATTATTGAGTGAGCTGTCGCTTAGAAGTCTTGGCCACTGACTGAAGGACCTTGGGTCACTGAAATGGGCAGCCTTGAACTTCTAACCCCAAGTCTTTTTTGGTTCAGTGTATTTTATGAGGTTCAGTGTATTATGTGACTCCAACCGGTCTTATTATTACATATCACTGTCGAAACAGAACTTTGTATCTCCAAATTGGTGGATGTTTTTAAAGGATAACTCCATCAACAGACAGAAACTAGGGGTCTCAATGTCTAACACTGCCCCTTTATTTACTATACAGAACCACCAGTGAGCTTGCGTGAGTCTTCTGAGTTTTATATGTGATGTTAATAATGTTAATTTGTCAGTTTTCAGTGGGGACATTTTGCTTTACAGTGCTTTCCTTGGATCCTTTCAACCATGAATAGAGCCCTCTCGTGTTTACAATGTTGTATACAACATCAAAGGACATCATACCTAAAAGGAAAAATATTGGGAACACTGCATGCTAGAGACCTACTTTTTTTTTTCCCAGAAGTGTGGCGCTGTGCAATTTCAATGAGGGCTCCATTACAGTCATATCCCTTTCAGAAGCTTTGTAATCCAGGCTTGAACTGCACTTGATGTGATTGTACATCTTATACTTACATCTATAATGACAAATCACTAATTATCTTCTGTGTTTATTTATCTGTTGAGTTGTTGTAGTTAGCATGGCTATTAGCTGTCCACTAATGCATTGAGTTTAGTGTGTCTACCAATCAGAGACTGTGTCGCTGACCTGCCGACCAATCGGGGGCAGTGTCGCTGACCTGCCGGCCAATCGGGGGCAATGGCACTGACCTGCCGACCAATCGGGGGCAATGACGCTGACTTATCAACTGATCAGAGGTTGTGTTCCTTACTTGTTGGCCAATCAGAGACTGTCTAGCCACTGTCGACCAGTCAGGGGCTTTGTTTCTGACTTTTTTTGACCAATCTGAGTTTGTGTTCCTGAGTTGTTCACCAATCGGAGGCTGTTTTTCTGACTTGTCAACAAATCAGAGACTGTATTCCTGACTTGTCGATGGAACAGCAAAATAAAAGCAGATCTCTACCTTACAATGTTCACAAAATATATTATTTTATGTACAACGTTCTTTGATGACCTGAAAGGGTTTTAAAAAATTATAATTTAAGGCTCAAATATTATCTCAAAACTATAAAGTATAAACTTCAACAATGTCTCAGGCATGTAGTAATGTACTTCAGCTTTCGGTGAGGAAGCTCTCAGGGGTATTCATATGTCAGGTTCCTATCACCTCCCCTGTGAACAGTTCTGACTCGGCAAGTTTTTCGAGAATAAAGCATTTCACATCAAAGCACGCGGAATGCATTCACGTGTAATCACATGTAAGTAGTTGTGCAGGAATGTTAAAGTGCCAGTGGAATTCTCCTTTAACATACGTTCATTTCCTGAGAATTCATTCGGTTTTGGACCGGTTAACTCAATCTTGGGTCATTTCTCTCAGCTGGTTCTGCATAACATGGTCACACAATGTAAGTGGCAGTTGGTGTTTTCAAATGGCCCAAAGAAATGAATGAAAACTTGGAAGGAAAAAGGAATGAAGGATTTTGGTATGTAACCACGTTTGTAATATGAGAGGGCTTTGGATGATTGGCAGCACTGGATTTGCACATACAGGACATTTAGCTTTAAAAGGTCCTGAGAAACATACCCTTTAAGCTGTATGGATGGACTTCCGCTGCACAAAAGGAATGTACTGGTACATCCAGCGTCAGACAAAGAGCTTGCATGTAGATGATGCAACTCTGGGCAATACATCCTCAGCTGATCCAGGGATTTGAGGCTGACCCCAACCTACTTTCAGCTTACCTCAGCTCTACCCGCAGCCTGCCCCCCTCGTCTTTCTCGCTCTGACTTTCTCCATCTCCCTCTTTTTCCCTGCCTCATCCTCCTATCTGACCTCCCTGCCTGAGAGAGAGAGAGAGAGAGAGAGAGAGAGAGAGAGAGAGAATGAAAGAACAAGCAAGCGAGAGAGAGGGAGACAGCGAGTGCAAAATGAAATGAATAAAATCAATATCTACTGTCTGTTATCTTCATGGATGAAAAGAAGATATTTCCAAAGGTTGTCCCATAGGTATAAATGGAAGTTTATAGTTTCAGCAAGAAGCTGAAAAGGACTACATACACTACCAGTCAAAAGTTTAGAGACAACTCCTCATAGCAGGTTCTCCTTATGTTTATCTTAATGCTTTACTGTAGAATAAAAGTGAAGACCCCAAACTATAAAATAGCACCCATGGAATTATACAGTCCACCTTAAAAACCTCCAAAATGGAGCTTTACCGGAGGATGAACCAGCTTTCTTAACCTGCAGTGGAGGCTGATAGAACAAGGTTTATTTCTTATCAGTTTTGGAGCAATTCTATTGGTCTGTCCATCATGAATATTCACTAGGTATTTACTGGGTGTGTCCAAACTTTCCCCATTATAAGGGGGAACTAACTTGTTACTGATTTAGTTGTTTAGTTTGTACAGTAGCATGTGGTGCACCAACAACATCCATTTAGAGGGGTGTGTCTTATGATGGGCCATTAAGGTCCCCACATAGCAAACAGACATGGGTTGGAGGATGCTTAGGATTCAACCATGTTCATAATGAACTTTGACCCTGCTCAGCTTTAATCCTTAGGACTGACAGTGCATGTAATTTTAGCTGCACAACAAACAGAGTGATTTACAGGCTGTGAGTTCTGGTCAGACACCACAAGGACCAACAAATAGACAGATGAGTAATGCATTCAAAGTAGTAATGTCTCCGGTGGGTTTTTCTAGAGACATGGACGGCAGAGACACAGGAGGGATTGGAGGAGGACGATGGACAGCGAAGGATGGAGCTCCAGCAGGAGATGGACATTGTGAGGACTGGAGTGTCTGAGGATGACAAGGGCTCTAGAAGTGGAGAGACAAAGCTCATGGACTGCAATGAGTGATGGAGAGGAGGAGAGAAAAAGGGAAGAAGAAAGGGGAGGGGAAGGTAGGGGCTGTTTCTGAAATCTCTGACTTCAACATTGATTGGTTTCTTCAGCCATCGTCAACTGCCCACTCTTTTCTCCACTACACACGCTCTTATCTGTCTGCCCCATCACTCACACGTGCTCTCTCCTCTTGCACTGTGCTTTCCAAGCATTACACTGAAAACCAGCTATTCAGGTTTGATGGCTATTGCAGCTAGCCAGGTTACAAAAACTGGATTAGTTAATCGCCAAGCGACACATGCACCATATACTGTACACGCCAAGCCAACACAGTTGCTAGATAGATTCATTTACATGTACTGTAGTACACTAATGTTCTAGATTTTCTAGAGTTCTTGCTCCTCAGACAATAAATAAGACCCCTCATGTGCTCCCCAAACAAAAAATGAGCCCCCCTCTGTGATGTTCTGGGGGTGTTCATGTTATATGGAAATGGATTCTGAGGTGACAGTAAAGTTGAACTACAGTGCCTACACTGAGTTGCTGGACGATCAGGTTTGGCCTTTTGCTCATAATCTTACTGAGGAACAGAACATTCCTGTCCCTGTATCCCAAGAGGACAGTTCTTGCATTCACAGGGCTGCAAATGTAACTGATGGGCATGATGAACATTCAGGAGCATTCACACATCTGGACTGGCCCACGAAATCCCCAGATTTAAAATCCTCTTGGAAATCTGTGGGACTACCAGAACAACCAGGGAAGGCATCCACCGAATCTGGACCAACTGACCAATTCCTTGATGCAAGAGTGTCTGAATATTGATGTGGCCTACATCCAGAAACTTGTCCAGTACATGCCAAATCCAATCACAGCTGTTATTGGTGCTCGTGGAGGTATTACATGCTATTAGTTACATTTCAGTCACAGGGGACTCTTAGAGAGTCGAGATGCGCTAGTCTGCCTTGGTGTTTGGTGGTGTAGCACCCATGCTATACCTGGGACACCTCTAAAAACGTATATGCCTTAGTATATTTGTAAATCTGTAAATCTTTACCATGTAAACCCAAATTAACCAAGAGATCATTTCTGAAATCCAGGATGTGCAAGATCTCAATTCATGGATGGAAGAATGCATTAACCAAGCAGGAAAAGAGCATTTCCAAAAGAGGAATTCTTAAACCAAACATTTTGTTTCTACTGGGGTAGCTAGAGCTAGCATCCAGCCCGCGCTGATGTAGACAGCCAACATGGGATACTAGGGAGTGTTGCACACCCTGATACACTATGTCTTGATAAGAATTTCTGCAGTATGCTGTCAATACTTTGAATTCAAATTTAGGCAGAGATGGACTGGCCATCGGGAGACTGGGACAATTCCTGGTGGGATACACTATGTGTAGGTCACTAAGAGAGTGAGGAGTAGAAAGATGTATGGTCATTATCCTGTTGTAGGCCTGTATAGTCCTATACAGAATGAAAGACATTTGCCAGGTGACTACTGGAGTGCACAGACCTTGACGCATTAGTGGCCAACAAGATGGCGGTTTTTGGGGGTTATGGTGGTGGGTCTATGGATGTGGTCACCATGGATGTAGCGGGTTAGTCTAGACAAAAATCCAGGGCTATATGTATAATCTGCTTTAAAAGAATAGCTGCACCCAGAAGGAGGTGTGGGATTGCAGTGCTATTGGGAAGGAAGATAAAGGTTACCAGGAACAATAAATGATGATAAGTTTAGACTGATATGATCAATATTTATTGAGCTACACAAACAGAAGTAGTGTCTCTCAGTATGGCGTCGGCCATATTTGCTAACCCAACATGCCAGACGTCTCAGCATGCAGTTGCAGAGGTTCCTAATGGTGTCCTGTGATAATCCATCCCATGCAGCTTCAATATTCTCACACAGTTCCTGCAGATTGTGAGGCAGGGGTGGAGGTGGAGTGACACCAGGCCTTCTGGATGTGTGACACCAGACCGTTCGTCTCCACCGAGACAAAAGCGGGACTTGTCACTGAAAATGACCCGCTGCCGTTCTGAGTCACTCCATGACAGTCTGGCACGACACCATTGCAGTCTTTGGTGACGTTGACGTGGTGTTAAGGACAGTTGTTGTCACGGTCTGCGTGCATGTAGTCCTGCGTTGTGCAGCCGTCTGTCAATGGTGCTGGCACTAACAGGATGACTCATGGAGGGCATCACTGCTCGCTGCTTGTCTGCAATCGTGGCTGTTGGGTCAGTCAGGTATACCGATAAGGCCCGTCCTTGCTTACGTCACATGCACGCCCGAGCATGAAACTTGAATCATTCGCATGTCTCACAATGTCAAACCAAGTTTGATTCCTATTGGTTGATTCCTTCAGGGTGCAGCTATTTGTACAAGTATTCTTTTCATGAAGAGTCATCCGACAACATTACAAGGAATCAACTGTCAGACCTGAAATGTGATTGGTCCTTATGTTCTCTGCCATACACTGGCCTCAGATATGGTTAGTAGTTCAGGTGCGTCACATTGCAGGGTAAACCAAAGGACTTTTCTGCTCTACCCTAAAATCACAATGCCGTTGTGGATCGTTCCAGCCCAGTTTAACCTCTCCTCCTTTCCCATCTCAGTCGATCTCGCACACTCCCTTCAGCTGCTATCATCCCCATATATTGAATAGGCCCCATCCGTTTGGCTTTGTCCTGTTTTTATTCATCCAAACAGAGTTGTGCAACTTCACCCCCCTAAAATCTCTTCTACTAACCATTATGGGTGACAGCTGGACAAACAGTGTGACCCATCTCTCGGCCCTCTTGCCTGTGACCCGGCCGCCGCCCACACTGGTCCCAGTGTGCCTACTGGTGAGCTGCTGGAATCCCAGACGCTTAAGACTTACAGCAAACAGGAGGGGTCAAACAAAGACGCTGCAGTGGGGTCAAGGATTTGGTGTGTGAATAATTCTGGGTTGAGAATGTCATGCAAAAGAGAGGAGGCGAGATGAGAAGGGCAGAGAAGAACAAGAGGGTGAATGAGAGAACGGGAATGAAAGGAAAGGCAAACGAAAGAGAGGCATGAATAGTGAAATGCAGGCAGGTGAGAATGCAAGAAAAGGGAGAGGGAGGAGTTGAAGACAAAGAGAGGAAAACATAGAGCGTGAAAGTCCCTGAGCTTTTCTGTGGCCTCGCTGTCTCAGTTGCAATTCAGCACTGCTTTATTGCAGTGGTCAGGAGATCCTGTGGAGCCTAATAAATGGTTTCAGGTTCCACAGTGTTGATCTCTATACTTTAACAGCTATATCAATCAGTAAAGAACAGAATGGCAAGAGCCAACATTAAAGCTGCACGAGCGAGGAAGGAATTCAAAGGATACTTTATATAAACGTGTTTTACACTATATTGCCAATAGTATTCGCTCGTCTCCCTTCACACGCATATGAACTTGAGTGACATCCCATTCTTAATCCATAGGGCTTAATATGATGTCGGCCCACCCTTTGCAGCTGTAACAGCTTCAACTCTTCTGGGAACGCTTTCCACAAGGTTAAGGAATGTGTTCATGGGCATTTTTGGCCATTCTTCCAGAAGCGCATTTGACTGGACTTGTTGCACAGGTGACATCCTAGCACGGTACCATGCTGGAACTCACTGAGCTCCTCAGAGCAACCCATTCTTTCACTACTGTCTGTAGAAGCGGTCTGCATGCCTAGGTGCTTGGTTTTACACACCTGTGGCCATGGAAGTGATTGGAACACCTGAATTCAGTGATTTGGATGGGTGAGTGAATAGTATTGGCAATATAGTTTAAATATTAAAGGATACATTTTCAGTGTTAATCATTTATTTGGGATATACTAGAATAGGTTTACATGCTTCAGTATTCCCAAAACAGGCAGCATGGTGATGTGGTGGGCAGAGCTATCACCTCACAGCAAGAGTTTGTGTGGAGTTTGCATGTTCTTCCCATGTCTGTGTGGGAATTCAAAGGATACTTTATATAAATGTGTTTTACATGGTCTTCCCGTGTCTGTGTGGGTTTCCTCTGGGTGCTCTGGTTTCCTCCCCTAGTCCGAAGCCAGGTGAACTGGAGATGCTAAATTGAGCCCCTAGGTGTCAGGTTCTTGGATGCAAGAGTGTCTGAACATTGATGTGGCTTACATCCAGAAACTTGTTCAGTACATGCCAAATCCAGTCACAGCTGTTCTTGGTGCTCGTAGAGGTATAAGGCTTGACTGAGTTCTCTTTGAATTCTCTTGTAGTGCTCTTGTAGTCATCTCTGTCATCATAGTTTTAAAGTAATATCTCATTTTCATAGCAGTTGTAACCTTTGCACATGCCCAACACATCCTCTGACATCCCCTGCAGGCGGCTCAGGGCAGATTTCACACACTGCTACACTGAGTGTGTTTGATGTCGGGGAGCTGATGAATCTCCAGCCAAGACCTGAATGACCCCACACCTCAACTAGCAGAAACCATTCAGACCCTTGTCCAAGAAAAAGCCCAGTTTCGTTTTTAGCCCTGAAGTCCCTCATGTGGCTTTATGTACCAAATGCAGGCATTGTTTATTTAACATGTTCCAGCCTGTAACAGAGAATTAAACAGGCAGAACATTTAAGACTGATTTATGTAAATAATTGCTATTTAGTTTGGCTGTGCTGTATTATGGGAAAATATGTACAGGCAGAAGCTCACCTTAACTTCAGTGTGAAGAGGTGGGGCTAAATTAATAGGTCAACCTCCCCCTCTCTCTCTCTCTCTCTCTCTCTCTCTCTCCCTCTCCCCATGTTGTTGGTGATCTTAAAGACTTTACAGACTCACACTTAACAGCCCCAACTGATGAGAGTCTGAAACAGTACATATCCTGATATACCACATATACTGTTGATGTACCACAGTATGATATTTCTCCATATCTCCACCTCTAATATACGTTAGAAAGCTGGTTCATCCTCCTGTAAAGTTCCATTTTGGAGGTTTTTAAGGTGGACTGTATAATTCCATGAGTGCTATTTTATAGTTTGGTGTCTTCACTTTTATTCTAACGTAAAGCAATAAGATATCATCATCATTATTATCATCAGTGGGTAGTAAACATCACAGGTCAAACAGTCCGTCCAACCCTTAGTGACCACGTCTGCTGTGCAACAACGCTACATAAATGAGTTTTGACTTGACTTGTAGCTGTTGCAGGGTGGACTGCATAGTGATGACCATGGAAGCACATAATTAACATGATGTTGAGATTTCCACATACTGTTGGCTCTATAGTTTATATTGTTCTCCCCAAGTGAGTGCTGCTTTCTTTATTCCCACCTCTTTTCTTTCTCGTCCTCCTTACTGCACATGCCTGTGATCTTCCGTATCATTAAAGAAACACTGACCCTTTCGCAACCTGTGCCTCATTATGCTCAGATGTTCAGGTGAAAAGCGACGGTGTTAACAATAAGAGGGAACACACTCAGCTGAGGGTCGTATCCCTTAATAGCGCTATGATGGCCAAGCTGTGAAAGGGGGATCGTCTTTCTGCATGTAGCGTGGCGCTTTTGTTCTTGCATATTTCACGCCTACACGTGTACACAGACATTGTGATTGTGGTCTTTACCCCCACAGAGCACTTCTATATGTGTAGCACATATTTGAATACATTATACAAAGAGCCTCACTCTCAGCCTTCCCTGGAGCTGCTGATTACATGGACTGAAGTGGCCCTGATTTTTCTAAGGAGAAAGAAAGAAAGAAAGAAAAAAAGAAAGAAATGTATGCCAGCGCATAAAACCATGTGTAATTGGTCTGTCCATTACTACAGTTACAAAATGTGTTCTTTTGTAGTTGTGAGGTTTGGACATGCTTCTCTCTGCCCTCATGAGGTTGTAGCTCATCAGTGGCATAAGCAGCTGCTTAGGGCCTCATAGCCACCAGGGGGCCACTGACCAACTTCTAGGTCAATGCTCCACCATGTTTCACAATAGCGGTCATCAACCTTCTTCGTTGATGCAGCTTTAGATACTAATTACTGTTGCATACAAGACTGCTAGACCACAACGTTTAGGAGTTGAGTCAGAGTCAAGACCGAGACCAGGAGTACCTGAGACCAAGACAAGACCGAGGCTAGATTATACACTCATCATCAAAACAATAGCTGCACCCAGAAGGAAGTGTGGGACTGCAGTGCTATTGGGAAGGAAAATAACGGTTACCAGAAACAAATGAGGATGAATTTAGACTGATATGATCAATATTTATTGAGCTACACATACAGAAGTAGTGTCTCACAGTATGGCGTCGGGCCACCATGTTTGCTAACGCAACATGCCAGACGTCTCTGTATGGAGTTGTAGAGGTTCCTAATGGTGTCCTGTGATAATCCATCCCATGCAGCTTGAATATCCTCACACAGTTCCTACAGATGGTGCGGTAGGGGTGAAGGTGGAGTGACACCAGGCCTTCTGGACGTGTGGCGTGTGACGACAAGTCGTTCATCTTGGTGCCGACCACGGGCCTCCTTACACGGATTCGTTGGTCGTCTCCACCAAGACAAAAGAGGGACTCGTCACTGAAGATGACCCGCTGCCACTCCATGACAGTCTGGCACAACACCATTGCAGTCTTTGGTGATGCTGATGATGTGGTATTAAGGGTAGTCGTCATAAAGGTCTGTGTGAGGTACAGCCATAAGGCTTGCCCTTGCTTACATCGCATGTACAGCTGAGCATGAAACTTGATTCATTCACATGTCTCACAATGTCAAACCTACCCACCAAGTTTCAGTCCTGTCGGTTGATTCCTTCTGGGTGCAGCTATTTGTGCGACTATTCTTTTGATGATGAGTGTAGATAAAACATATAAGGCAACATTCAGTTTTAGTTTGGCAGTAAATGAATAATTGCTATTTTTACATTGGAGACAGGATTATTATTTATTTATTTATTTATTTATTTATTTATTCAGTGGAGCATTAAAGATAATGTACTTTGTAGAGCTGTGTTGTTAGTAAAGCTATCACAAATCATTTTTTGTGTGTTTCCAAAACACCTGCTGCAGCTCGTAAGCTACTGATCAAGGCTCGGTGAGATCAGGTGTTAAAGCAGAGGGACTCAATTAGCTACTGTGCCGCAGCCCTGCAGAACCGAGCTAATGAAGCAACGTAGCTCAGTTAATGAACTGCATACGGTGTCGTGCATTTTACTGCCTTGCTTTCTGATGCTCCATGTGAGCACACGTACTCCGCTTCAGCCTCTAAAGGTCTTCTAAAGTTTACTGAGTTTAATCTTTAAAGCCTTAAATCATCATTTGAGTGTGATTTAACTGTGGGATTTGGGTGTGTATTTTGTGATTTATGCGGGACCCGGGGTTCCTGGAGGGGATTAGGGTTCACTAACTAGTTTCTTTCTGTGATTATGAGCAGCGAGAATAGAATACAGTGTGTTAATGAACAGATGGTGCATGTGTAAGAATACACCGCCGTATCTGAGGGTTGTATGCACTTCTGACAGTGTGTTAACAGCTCTCGGTCTGACGGTGACTAGCTGCTCAGCTTTCCTACAGAAACACTGTCTGAACTGATGAACAGGAACGTAAAAAAACACCATCGGTATTAAAACATGGAAACACATGAACTCGGACAGGTACATAGACAGATAGAACAAAGGCAGACAGATGAATGAATGACTGACGGACTGACTGACTGATTGATTGATTGATTGACAGACAGATTGGCTGACCGATTGATTGATTGATTGATTGATTGATTGATTGATTGATCAAAAGATGGATATATAGACAGATAAATAATTGTTAAAGGCAGATAGGTAGTAGACCGGCCTCCACTCGTCTGAAAAGGCCTTCCTCATGTTTTTGTGTATGTGGGAATTTGTGCCCGTTCAATCAACAGAGCATTTGTACCATCAGACATTCATGTTGCTCTTCATGTTATTTGTGCTCGTGGAGGTATTACAGGCTATTAGGTACGTTAAGTACATTTCAGTGACACATGACTCATTTTTTGTCCAATGAGCCTATACTGTATATCTCAAATCCATTTGTGATGTAATTATTACATATGTATATTTACTTGACTCATATATCCCACTTTTGTGTGTGTGTGTGTGTGTGTGTGTGTGTGTGTGTGTGTGTGT
>CM067498.1:3208005-3218862 GCA_034552555.1 Semaprochilodus insignis
CCACCCCCCCCCCGAAAGTCTTAATGCAGACTTGCCCTTTTCCTCAGCCATGTTCCATTAGCTGTAACCGACTCAGAGTTGCCGTTAATCCAATACGTGATTACTTCTTAATTAGGTTGCGTTTAGTTTAGCCGGAAATTTGTGATTAGCAGCCGATTAGCGGCTGCTGCCTTGATATTGCAATTTCCCCTCCTGCAATTACTGCCATATCGTTTGTATCCACGGCTGTATTATATGATACATCAAGGCCGACGTTCGGAGTGATAGGCTTATTCATTTAGGCAATAAACCCCTCTTGCGCCGCAAGAATTAAAGTTGTGAGGTTTGTGAAGGGGGGGACGCCATTAGGGAGCATCAGAGTGAGATTAGTGGTCATGGCTCTGTTCTAAAAGAGAATTATGTAGTGCACCTCTCATCCTTGCACCGCAGAGGAGATATGTGGTCTTGGCAGCTATGCTACAGACGTGGTGGAGGAAACCGAAGGGCATGAGGAATAGGGAGAAATAGAAAGGAAGAGGAGAGAGACAGAGAGAGAGAGAGAGAGAGAGAGAGAGAGAGATAGATACACTATATGGCCAAAAATAAGTGGACACCCCTTTTGATTTACTCCGTTCAGATGTTTCAGTCACACTCATTACCACAAAGTGATGAAGCATAAAAAACACCCATCATCTGTTGCATCACTTACTACAGAGATCCAAACTGTGCATCAGGAGCTTCATGAAATAGGTTTCCACGGCAGAGCAGCTGCAATCAAGCCTAGGATCGCTATGTGGAAGGGTAAATGTTGGCGGGAGTGGTGTGAAGCATGCTGTCACTGGACTTCGGAGCAGTGGAAACATTCTCTCTGGAGCGATTAACCATGCTTCACTATCTGGCACTCTGATGGACAGTTCCGGGCTTGGCGGATGCCAGAACAACACTACCTACTAGAATGCAAAGTGGTCTTCAGGGTATTGGGCCCCTTAGTTCCAGTGAAGGGTAATGTCCTGACCTCACACTCATTGAAGACATTTGGGATGAACTGCATCGCTGAATGCGAGTCAGACCTTCTCAAACAATGTCAGTGCCTGACCTCACAAATGCTCCTTTGGACTGAATGCACACAAATTCCCCAAAACACACTCGAACAACAGGTGGAAAGCCTTCCTAGAAGAGTGTCATGGCCCCAATGGAGGTACATATTGATGCCCATGGCTTTGCACAGGTTTGATGGTGTCCACATACATTTGGCCATATAGTGTACAAAGGGTAGAGGGCCGAGACTGATAAGAGAGAAAGGCGGGGGAAACATGTCAGGGCCATTTATATCACACTCCTTAAAACACTCTCTGCAGAGACATGCTTGCAGCTCTCAGCTACATAGTGACACTACACCACTCTCCACAGCCTTTCAGTAGCAGCTCTTTAAAACTCTCTATGCTAACACCTCCAGCACTCTAGCAGCAGCATCAGAGCAGCTTGAGACAGCTATGTGCCTGCATGTATGCGCTAACAGCGTTTGATTTGTGATCATTAGCTCCTTTCAGCATTCGCCCACTTCCACCTGTGAAAACTGAGGGAGAGGGAAAAAAGGTGCCAAGCTTTGAGCTGCTAAGTACACTGGGATGGTTCCTATAGCCCTCACCGTATCTGATCACTTCCAAGGTGAAGGGGTTGTTCTTTCTGCTTCTCTCTGCTTTCAGTGATCGATAAGATGATCACAGGCATTGACACACAATTAACAGCATGACTTTTCCATCTCAGAGTGCCATAATGCAGGGGCCTTGCCTCCTGCTGATCAGGAAGATTAAATGAAGTATTGACCCGGCCCTAGCATTACTATCAGTTCTGTGAGCCTGTGAGCTCTGGTCGATGCTTCCTGCTATCTTACGACAGCCCAGTTCCAAAAGCCAGCGAGCAGGCGAGAAAGGTGGATCCTCTGTGATATTTATGAAGAACTCTTACACACACGTACAATACAGAACGCAGGATGCATTTCATAGCTTTCTTTGAAAGATCTTTTGATTTAAACACCATTCAGTGATGTGGTTGTCTAGAAATGCAACCCCATCAGTCTACCTTTCGGCACACAACAACAGATGTAGAAGCTTCTAGACAGAGCATTCTCTGAAGCCCAGTAACGAATCATACCAGTCTGGTAACCCTAGCTATAATTAGCTCAGTATTGCTCTAATCTGTCTGGCGACTCTGGCTATAATCATTCTGGTTACTTCAGACACAATCTGTCTGGCCACTCTAGCTATAATCAATCTGGTCACTCTGCCAATAGTCAGTCAGGTTACTCTGGCTTTAATCAGTCTGGTAACTCTACCTATAATCAGTCTGGTCGCTTCAATCCCTCCAACTACAATCAGTCCGGTCACTTCAGCTATAATCATTCTGGTTACCTTAGCCACAATCAGGGCACTGGTCACTCCATCTATAATCAGACTGGTTACTCTAGCTATAATCAGTCTGGTTACTCTAGCTACAATCAGTCTGGTTACTCTAGCTACAATCAGTCTGGTCACTCTAGCTACAATCAGTCTGGTTACTCTAGCTACAATCAGTCTGGTTACTCTAGCTACAATCAGTCTGGTTACTCTAGCTACAATCAGTCTGGGCAATCCAGTTATGATCAGCCTGGTCAATATAGATATAATCAGTATGGTTATTACAGATATAATCAGTATGGTCCGGTTATTCTAGACGTAATCAGTCTGGTCATTATAGATACAGCCTGGTCACCTTAGTGAATCAGTCTGGACACTCTAGCAATACTTTGTATGGTCAACCTAATTATAGTCACTCTGATACAACTCTAACTATAATCAATCTGGACACTCTGATTTACTCAGTCTGGTCACTTTAGTCTAGTTTAGTTTAGTTTTCAGGCTTATTCGAGGAAAGTGCAGGTCTGATGACTCACCTTGCACCACCAGTCGCCCCTGAGCGGTCCTGCGCAGACGGGTGCCCGGTTTGTTGGCTGCGCAGACGTAAACCCCAGAGTGCTGCACTCTGACATCAGAAATCATCAGGTTACCCGTGCCCAACACCTGGATACCCTCAACTCCAATGGGCCGGCCGTCTGTCAGACAGAGGAAGAGACATGGTAGAAGAAAAACGATGAAACACCAGAAACACCAGTAAACAGAACAGAGATAATGTAGCAGATTAATCAGTGTCGATATTCAAGGAATGGTTCAGTCAATAATGCTAATGCTGCTAACAGTCAATGGAAGTGAACGGAGGGAACTATGCTAATGATACGACAGTGGCTACCAACTTCCATTCATCGTTAGCCACATTAGCATGCACGGTTCAGCTATTCCTTTCAAGCAGATGTTCAACAAAAACCATTAAAAAAAGGAATTTGTTGTGTTCCAAGTGCTTACGGACCAACAGTCAGATAAACAGAACCGTTTGAAGCCCATACAATCCAAAAATCACTCTTCCAGCAGGTTCTTTCCAATAAATCCATGACCACCAACGAGTGAGGTGAAGCTGTAGATTCACTCTTTTATCTTTTCAGTTGTTAAGTGCAGTTTTGTGGATTAAATAAAAAGAGAAAGAGAGTCATAAAGAGCTACAGAGAGGAAAGGGGGTGATGAGAGAGAAAGAGAGATGAGAGAGCTTCGTCCATTGACCAGGAGGTTCCTTGGGTTTTCACTGGAGTGGTCACTGGAGCGGTCACTGGAGCTAAGAAGCTAATGTAGCCAGCATGTGATGAAACCATATGGCCACCAATTAGCATCATGCAAATAGCATGCCTAAATCATCACACGCTGGCTTCAAACCATGTGGAGTTGTTGGGTAATCCCAAACAGTCTGCCATTCATTGTTTATGATGCTGTATGACATACTGCCATCTATACAAATGAACGTTACAGACCTCAGGAGGACTACTGGCTTAGCGATGCACACATCTGTTCCTTTTATACACAACTTACATATGGTTGTAACAAAACTCTCCACATTTCACATATTTTATGTTATTCACAGATTCTGAAACTGTCAGCTGCACTTCTATAAGTGGTTGTGCAATGCACACCACTACTGTTATCTGACGGTACATTCTTCTTCTTGGTCCACATTTTCTGTCCGCTACCCAGTCTCGCGGTTTTCAAGATTTCGACACTGTTCCAACTCCAGAACCTTCCTTCTGATCAGGAATGGTGTGGTTGTATACAGCTTTTTGATCCGACGTACAGTTTTCGGAAAAGCTTCATTAAATTCCGAAATTTTTCCCATTAAGAATGAATGGGGTGGAAAAGTGCACGGCCATCTACTGTACTTTTGCTCAACCTACAGGCACCATTTCATTTCATAAAAAATCTCAGGCCAGACCCCTGAGCACGAATTCAATATTGGTCTGACCCTCACTCATCTATTTGTCTTTTTTTCTATCCCTAGTTTCTCCCATAGAGTCCCATTTGTTTTCACCCCCATTCAACCAGTATTATAACCTACAGACACCAAACTGCATGTACCCACTCAGAGCAGATCCCCAAACTCGAATCCACAGACAGTCTGATCCACACTCCTCTATGTGTTGTTAGTTTATCCCTTGTTCCTCCCATAGACTCCTATTCATTTTTAGCAACACTTTAGCAACTGGCTAGCAGCAAGCATCAGCTGCAAACTGGTCAATAGAAAGGCTCCAGAAACACTGGGAGGAAACATTTAGCTCCATTTGCTTCCATTCGAAGTTGGAAGTTGGAATGTTTCTTCCCTCTCCTGTAATGTCCTACTTGGTAGGAGTTATGAGATTCCTGATGATGTACATTTTATAGATTGTAATTTTCACTTCAGGGCTTTCAGGTTCAAGCTTTAAGGTCTGGTACCCACAGCAGCAGGCGCACGCATGCTTCCAGATCGCAGGGCCACCACCATGAGAACAATGGGACTGAACGAAGTGAGGGGTTTGTGGGAGGTGCCGTACGAGAGGGGCAAAATACAAACGCCAGTGACGCAGGAGAATTCCGTTGCCATGGCACCACTTTGTGTGTTCAGTCATGTGAGGGGCGAATGCTGGTGTGTGACCGCCTCTCGTTCCAGTTCTGTGTGTGTGTGTGTGTGTGTGTGCGTGTGTGTGTGTGTGTGTGTTAGGTTGTCTGAGCCCAGTGCCTTGTAGAGCTGCTCACCGTTACTCTATTAAACTGGTTCACAAAAATACCCACAGGAATGAAACTTGGTAGGGAGGTTTAACATCGCAAGACAACTGAATGACCCAGGTTTCAGGCTCGGCCAGTTCCATTGGTCCGTTCATCATGAGAGTTCTGCACAGTGTAAAAAGCAGCTGCTGTGTTCAAATGATGCATAAAAGTAAGAATTGACAGAAATGCAGATTCATGTTTTTCTTTGGATAGTGACGATATTAACCAGACACTAACCAACTGCTTTAAGTTGTACTGACATTGTGCTGTATCACTTCGGTTCCGTCAGTAAGCCCGTGGGTAGTTCTATGAGCAAATGTATTTGAAGTAGGACTTTACTGGTGTAAAACTGGTGTCTGCAGCCAATAAGAAGACTCAAGTACAATTCTCTAGGACTCATATTCACAGCCCAGACACTCGAGACTCGACTCAGACTCACATTAAGCGACTTGTGACGTCACTGTAATTTACTTACAGTCAAAGTCAACGTGAACTTTACTGTCATTCAGACAATACAACAAGTAGACCACAGCTGAACGAGACTGCGCTGCTCCAGACTCCAGATATAACATAAAGACAACTCATCTGTTTTTCTTTTTTGTCCATCCCACAACCCAGACTCAACTAGCATGAAGTGACTCGTGACATCTCTGTAATTTACTTACAGTCAAAATCAAAGTGAACTTTATCGACTATACAACACGTAGTGCACAGCTGAACAAGACTGCGCTTCTCCAGACTCCGATGTGGAAATATAACTTAAAGATAAGTGCCCATAGACCACAGGAAGACATACTACACAGCACAGACAGACGTAAATAAATGAGGACACATTTGAAACGTTGAACATTGTTTAGAAAATAGAAAATAGAAGATATTGCACAAGATAAACATAATAAACATGGTATTAATGTGAACACTGTACTATAAACTATATGCTATAAACACTGGACCAATCAGCATTGGTATCCTTGCACAGTGTAGTAGGAACTGTAAACTGACAGTGGTGAGGTGTGGTAAAGTGCTCAGGAGAACCAATAAATAGCTGCATTCGAAGATACGGGTTTTCATATTAAACCATAATGTAAATGTATTTCAAGATATCAACACCGTTCCAACTCCAGAATGTTCGGTCTGATCGGGAATGGTGTGCTTGTATACAGCTTTTTGATCCGATGTACAGTTTTCGGAAAAGCTTCATTAAATTCAGAATTTTTCCCCATTAAGAATGAATGGGGTGGAAAAGAGCACGGCCATCTACTGTACTGCTGCTTGACCAACAGACACTGTTTCACATACACTATCCCAGGGCAGACCCCCTGAGCATGAATTCAATGTTGGTCTGATTCACAATCATCTGTTTTTCTTTTTTTCCCCCATCGCTTGTTTCCCCACAACCCAGACTCAACTCAGACTCGCATGAAGCGACTCATGACATCTCTGTAATTTACTTACAGTCAAAGTCAACGGGAACTTTACTGTCATTCAGACTATACAACAAGTAGTGCACATCTGAAGGAGACTGCGCTTCTCCAGACTCCGACGTGCAAATAAAACATAAAAACGAGAGCACATAGACCACAGGCAGACATGCATAGACAGACATAAATAAATATGGGGAAAAAAAAAAAACGTTAAATGTTATTTAGAAAAATAGAAAATATTGTACATGGTACGCAACAGTGGCATTATTGCACAAGATAAACATTTAAACATGGTATTAATGCGCACAGTGTAAACAGTGTAACATTATACTATAAACTATAAAAGATATAAGGACCAATAAGCAGTGGTCTCATTGCCCAGGGTAGTAGGAACTGTAAACTGACAGTGGTGAGGTATGGTGAAGTGCTCAGGAGAACCATTAAAACACTGAATTACTGCACAACGAAATAGCTGCATTCGAAGATATGGGTTTTCATAATCCATAACTGTAAATGTATATGTCAACGTGGTCAGTTCAGTGTGTGCACAGCAGTCCTGATATGCCAACATGTAGTATTCTTAATTGTACAGCAATCACAAAATGAGAAATATAGGCTAGTTAGTCCAAATCCAAGATTCATTCACTCGCTCAGATACACGTTCAGGCCTTTCAAGGAAAATGATGATTTATTCGATTACTCAACAAAATAATCAATATATTAAACTGCATATTAAAACATGAGCAGTATAAATACAATCAATCTACTATGGTTTTACTAGTAGCTTCACTGCTGTCCCCAGTCGGCTCGTGACACTTCTTAAATGTGCTTTAGATCAGAAAATCAATTAGAAATGTTGACCCTGGATCTGTACACATCGCTTCGAATTAACCAAGGCACTAACATTTCTCCTTCAATCTGGCCCTTTCATTCCCAAGCCCCCCCGCTCCTTCAACCAGTGCCCCCGCCCCCCACAGCGTTTACTGTCATCCACTCTATATCCATGTTATTATTATGCTGCACGTTAAGATGCCTGGCAGGCGGACGTTAGCTGAGTGTAATTTAGAATGACTAGCCGTAATTGTCTGACATCTGCCAAGTCAAGTTATACAGAGCTAAAGCTTAATAGCCTATTCAGCGCTCTAAAGAGAGCCATGATTTAAAAAGCCAGTGATTTAGAGAGCCAACTAGGGTGATGGGGCCGCCACGCTAAGAGCCAAACTATGGCAAGACTGGAAGATTCCTGTTAATGGGACGGAAT
The DNA here is from genome assembly GCA_034552555.1 of Semaprochilodus insignis. Taxonomy (NCBI): domain Eukaryota; kingdom Metazoa; phylum Chordata; class Actinopteri; order Characiformes; family Prochilodontidae; genus Semaprochilodus; species Semaprochilodus insignis. Next base: position 3,215,829 of record CM067498.1, read on the forward strand.
TACAGACTGTAGGGCTTTAACTGGGCTGGATTTTTGGCCAGACAGCTTCCGTTCTGAACCCAATCTGACCTGACCTGATCCAGTTTTAAGTCAGCCGGGCCTGAGAGATACAAAATTCTGTCTGAAGTCTGAACCCAAACCCAGCTTAAATCAAGTTCTGAGACCAAATCAGAAAATTCAGTCCAAAAACTTCAAATGAAAACCACATATTTCAGATGACAGTGCCGGTTAAATTATCGTATAGCAAAAACAATTACTGAACATGAACTTGAACATGAAATTTGATCCTTAGACACATACAGTACCAGTCCAAAGTCAAATGGATGTTGTTGGTGATTTTAAAGACTCTACAGACTTACATTAACAGCACCAACTGATGAGAGTCTGAAACAGTACATATCCTGATATACCACATATCATCACTGTCCAATCTTAATTTTGACGATTTTTACTTTTATGCATCATGTGATCACATGAGCTGCCGTTTACACTGTGGAAAAATTTCATGATGAATGGACCAACAGAAGTGAACCAAAATTGCTCGGAAATAAAGTCTAGTTAAATTGACTTACATTGCAATTAAATTAGGTTTTTGGGCTCTCCTGTAAAGTTGCCATTTTGGAGATACATGTTTTCCTTTTGATGATATACTCTTGATGTACCACGGTATGATATTTCTCCATATCTCCACCNGACCAATAGAATTGCTCCAAACCTGCTTATTAATAAACCTTGTTCTATCAGCCTCCACTGCAGGTTAAGAAAGCTGGTTCATCCTCCTGTAAAGGTCCATTCTGGAGGTTTTTAAGGTGGACTGTATAATTCCATGAGTGCTATTTTATAGTTTGGTGTCTTCACTTTTATATACAGTAAAGCATTAAGATGAACAGAAGGAGAACCTGCTATGAGGAGCCGTGTCTAAACTTCTGACTGGTAGTGTATTTGGACAATATTTAAATTTGGCTTTGATGAGAATGTCTGAGGTTTCTTGACTGGGATCCGAGTGAAATCTGATTCATTCATCATGACAATAAAAGCATGGTTAACTGGGGAAAGGCGATCCTGATGCAGATATATCTGCTAGCTTGGTGTGTCTACACAATAAGCGAGCAGAGAGAAAACATTTAGCATGGCATTAAGCATGACTTGACACATATATCACATCCATTATACAGCTTAGCGTCTCCTCTCCCTCTCCCTCTCTCTCTCTGTGTAATCCAATATGGCCAATCCCCAATCCCATTTTGTTAGCATTTAATTCCAGCAACATTCTGCAAGGCAATATCCACAATCTGATTATCAACACTGCTTACAGAGCCAGCCAGCCATTTACATTACGGAGCAGTAAACTGGATCAGGTAATGGCTGGAAAAGACTGCATGATCTGATATCAGAGACTAAGCGTGCAGTAAGAAGTGTTAGGTACAGTTAGAGATACAATCAGTACCACAACAGTATGGTTACAGATGCAATTAGGCCATTATGCAAACCGGCGAGAAGAAGAAGAAGACAAAGATAAAAGAAAAAGAGAGAGACACATAAAGAGAGATGAAGGAGAGACAGTGAGGACGGGTCTACGGGGAGTATTCACATGACCTCACAGTCGACGCTGGTCACTGCGATTATGCCCAATCAGTGGCAGAAAGACTTGAGTTGCATCGTTAATGTTCAGTGCATCACTCAAGGATGAAATCAGCTTCTTATTCGCCAGCTTCTGGTTCTGATTTTCACATTCCGCCACAAACAGTGCAGCAAGTACAACACCACAGGTCACTGCTATTGCTTTTAAGGTGGAACATAAAAATACCAACAAGAAGCTGCAGAATAGGAAGCCGGCTTTTACTGTATATTCCACATGGATCGCGACAATATGGAGACAGAAGTGGAATTAGGGCACTGAAACATGGAACTGCAGTGGTCAGAAATGGCGGATTTTGGGGTTAAAGTCATTCTTTAAGTTATATAATCTATTATTTTATTAAAAATTAAATATCTATCACATATTACATTTCAGTTTGTATGCTGTGCACATTTCCACTGATATACTGGGGTGGGGTGGGTTTTTACACAGTCATGTTCGCATGATACTTCACATACAATGAGCTCTAGAACAGCTGCTAATTGATCCTACACTGTAAAAAGAGCAATCTAAAAAAAATACTTTAAAGTTAAATTTGGTACAAGCATTGAAATAAGTTTTAGTCACCTTAAAAATGACTTTGATTGGAAGAATCATTTGTTCAGAGTCTTTTTTTTAGGTTCAAGTCATTTTTTAGGTTGGACCAAGAAGAAGAAGAAGAAGAGAGAGAGGGAGACATGTAAAGAGAGATAAGAGAGAGACAGTGAGGACGTGTCTACAGGGAGTATGCTCATGACGTCGCAGCCGACGTGAGTCACTGCGGTTATGGCCACTGAGGGGCAGAAAGGCTGAGTGGCAGCGTTAATGTGCAGTGTGATAGAACTGGTGTGCAATCTGAAAGGAAAGCTAATGGATCCCGCAAGGATGAAGTCAGCTTCCTATTTGGCAGCTTCTTGTTCAGAATTCACTGTCCAACACAAACAGAGCAGCAATTACATTAACACAGGTAACTGCTATTGCATTTAAGGTGGAAAGTGAAAATTCCAACAAGAAGCTGCCGAATAGGAAGACTTTCACTGTATATCCCACATGGATCGTGACCATTTGGCGCTGACAGATGGAACTGCAGTTGTCAGAAATGATGGATTTTGGGGTAAAGTTATTCTTGAAGTTATATAATCTATTATGTCATTAAATATTAAATATCTATCAGATATTACATTTCGGTTTATATACTGGGGTGGGGTGGGTGGGTTTTCAGACAGTCATGTTAGCATGATCCATCACATACAATGAGCTCTAGAACAGCTGCTAATTGATCCTACACTGTAAAAAGAGCAACCCAACTCAAAGACTACTCTGACTGAAAGAATCGTTCGTCCAGAGTCCTTTTTTAAGGGTGAATAATTTTTTTTTTTTTAGGTTGGACCAACAAAACCAGTGTAGGAAGACATA
>CM067498.1:3219148-3247620 GCA_034552555.1 Semaprochilodus insignis
TCCCACACCTCCTTCTGGGTGCAGCTGTCCTTTTGATGATGAGTGTATATTGAAAGTTAGGAACACTTTGTACTTCTCCTGTAAAGTCCCTGCTAGGGAGACAGGTGGTATGCAAGGCAATGTCACTTAATGATAAAATACCCTGTACCAGATGAGGCTGAGGTTGCATCCATTGTAAAGAAGATTGTGTGGAGCACTACAGTTTATCGACATGAAGGAAGTCTTTTATTAATATGATAATGGGAAGAGAAAGGTTCTTCTATTTAATACATGTTCACGTGTCACACTGCTCTTTATGGTGATAAATAGACCTCCATTAATGATACATGGGGAAAGAAGACAAATGGTGGAGATGGCAAATCAACACATGCATGGGCACGCAATTTAATGCAGCTCTACTGCATGTATACATACACACCCACACACAGACACTTCATCAGTGCACAGTGTGACCTTATACGCAGTCAGCTCCTTTCTTTCTGCCTTAATTTATATGAAGGTCACTGAGATTAACATCACACAAAGAATCATTCAGAAGCATCTAAACAAATAGCTTCAGAGAGCTGCGGGCTTCCAAAAAGTGAGGATGACCAGCTTCTCATGGCTAACGTCCACTCCACAGTGGGAGGGCAGAAAACAAGCTTTCTCGTTCTGTTTGGGAATCGGTTTAGTTCTATATATTGTAAAATAGGAATTCTCAGTAGGGCTGCACTACATATCATTTGCCCATTGTTATCACAATATAGCCACTATGCCAATAAGCCTTTCCGGCCAGCTGTATCTACCCTCATTGTCCATTATATCAGCTCCACTGACCATATAGGAGCACTCTGTAGTTGTACAGTTACAGACTGTAGTCCATCTGTTTCTCTGTATACTTTATTACCCTGTTCTTCAATGATCAGGACCCCCACAGGACCACCACAGAGCAGGTATTATGTGGGTGTTGGATCAGTCTCAGCACTGCAGTGACACTGACGTGGTGGTGTTGTGTTAGTGTGTGTTGTGCTGGTGTGAGTGGATCAGACACAGCAGTGCTGCTGGGGTGTTTAAACACTGTGTCCACTCACTGTCCACTCTATTAGACACTCCTACCTTGCTGCTCCACCTTGTAGATGTACAGACAGAGACGATAGCTCATCTGCTGCTGCACAGTGCAGTGTTGGTCATCCTCGTCCTTCATCAGTGGTCACAGGACGCTGCCCACAGGACGCTGCCCACAGGACGCTGTTGACTGGATAGTTTTGGTTGGTGGACGATTCTCAGTCCAGCAGTGACACTGAGGTGTCCAGCAGCACTGCTGTGTCTGATCCACTCACACCAGCACAACACACACTAACACACCACCACCACGTCAGTGTCACTGCAGTGCTGTGAATGACCCACCACCCAAATAATACCTGCCCTGTGGTGGTCCTGTGGGGGTCCTGACCATTGAAGAACAGAGTAATACAGTATACAGAGAAACAGATGGACTACAGTCTGTACCTGTAAAACTACAGAGTGCTCCTATATGGTACTTGGAGCTGATAAAGTGGGTAATGAGTGTAGATACAAGGAGGCGTACCTAATTAAGTGTCTGGTGGGTGTACATTGCAAAGCATATTGCAATATGTAGCAACGTAATTACGATGCAAGTATTTCATCCATATGATGCAATCTTGGTCCTCCTGGCTTTCAGGGCTTATGAGGATCACAACTGCAATATGCAGCAATATAATCGCAATACATCCATTATCCAATCCTGGTCCACAGACATTTACCCCCTTTTCCATCCCCTTTTCTCGCGCACTGAGTTTAAAGTTGCCAGACTGTAAAGGCTGTAAATCATTCAGTTGGCCCATGTTAAATGGAGCCAAAGCTTTCTCCAAAAAACGATTCCGTTCAATACTGAGAAGCTAAAGCTGGCGCTGGGCCAGTGCTACTGTCAAGAGATGTTTTATGTATTGGTTCAGCCTTCAAATGAAACGAGAGGCCAGATTGGACTTATCGACAACCTTATAGTAGGACTGGGTGGTAATCCTGAAACATGGTCCCAGCTACCGTCCCTGGATACATGTCCACCAAGACTCTCTTTATAGCTAATTCTAAAGTTTACGTCTATGGCACTGTATTAGGAGTAACATTATGCTAATTAGGGCTGTGAGACAGCGCTCTGAATGCCATCATCCGGTCTTGCTAGGTAGCCATTGGCGAGTGTTGATAGCATGATTAATGGGGTGGCAGGCAAGCAACGGTCACTATCCCAAGCAGCTTGCTGATGTTGTCCTAGGCCGTGTGTTAGGGTTGGGCGATACAGTTAAAATGTTATATCATGACACTTCAAGCCAGTTTTCCGATATATGATATGCACCATATTTAGTTTTAGAGATTTTTAGAGATTTAATAAGCTGTAATAAACATAATAGAATCTGCAGCGCCACATATACAAAAATACCATAATAACACCAACAGCAATTACCACACTACATAACAAGATTTTGTTCCCGGCTTATAATGGGTTATATTCCAATTGCTTAGGTGTAAATCATAAACGAAACCAGCTCTATTCATCACACACTCTGAAATGTGATAGATATTAACACAGTGCATAAAATATATACTGTAATGTAATATAGATTTTGCTAGACACATTTCTTAATAACAGCTTTTAAACTTCAATGAATCCTCAAAACTCTGCGGTATAAAATTCCACCATCCAAGTGAGCAGCAATCGTCCACCTTAAACACTTTCAAGAGTTCTCCTGCAGTGCTCGCACGTGAAATGAGCCGCCTACATTTTGTCTTGACGTTTTGCCCCTCGACAGGCGTGCCCAAGTATGCTTTGTAGGGCTCGTACATCTTAGCAGATGCTTTTACTGAGTACTCTGATTCACTCTGGTCTTAATAAATTGGTCCACAGACGGAGCAGAATGCGTCTGCCGGAGGCTGCGGCCTCTTGATGCCTCTAAATTACCTGTAGCTGGAACATCAACTGAAATGGCTGTTTTAACACACCTGTATTTATACTGCTATGTGTACTACTGGACAGTACCAGACAGGTCTAGACAGTTCTTGAAAATTCCGAACAGTTCTAGAAACTTCTGGAGAGTTCTCACAGTTCCAGATGCTACTTGAAGTCTCCTCAGCACTGAATGCATCGCAGATGTTCTGGACTCTTCAGAATATCACTGTCCTGACCACAGAAGCAACGTTATGGGGACCAACAGCCATGTTCTGTACATTTTAGACCTAAGGAATTAGGAACACACACTTAGAACCCGGGAACACAAATAAACCCTTGTAACGTAGTGTAATTAACACACAACGACAACGATTGCAATATTTACCGTGCTGCACTAAATCCACTTGTAACTCTGCTAAATAATCAATCATAGGAGTTTTGTTCCTTTAAAATAGTTCATATAAATTTGGTTTAATATTGATAAACTACATTATATTCTTAATCTTTATTTCTTTTCCGTTCCTTTCATTTGGTTTCAGTTCGTGACCTGAACTTTCTGTCAGTGACTGTGCAAGAAAAAAAAAAGGAGGCTGGTCTAGGGGAACGAGGGAAAGGGAGAGAGAGTGGAGAGGAGAGCGAGAAAGTTCCAAGGCGATTCTGTGGCTAATGAAACCACCGCTCAGATATTACAGTTGTGTTATCAGCTCGATATCACGAAAACAACTGTGAGACAAGGAAAGGGATGGTGATGTTGTGTGATTACTGGTACTGATAGCAGTTTAGCTAACAAGTTCGACACTCATTGAACTGCCCGCTAGCCTAGCTCAGACAAGCCGCCAGCCTCGTGTGATAGCTAATATTGGACCTTTTGGTTAGCCCAACCAAGCCTTCTCCTGTCCAACCAAGTTAATTGTAGACCTCGCTCGACGCTCAGCCATCACCAGTTAGCGGTTTTGGTGACCGAAAGTCCAAACTTCCACTGGCACCGTGGGAGTCTGCAGTGTTAGCTGCCTCAGCCGACTAGCCTAGCCACTCCGAGACCCACTCCGAGACATCAGAAGAGGGTACTAGTACAGTTCCTGTTCACTTAATTTATTGGAGGCACCACCAATGCATACTTTCTGAAATCCTTAAGCTAGAATCAATCCATAAATAAGCAGTAAATTAATTCAGAGCTACTAAACCACATTAACAGGACCCAGGGCGCCCTAACGGAAATTTGTCAGGTGCAGATATCTACCATGACCCGGTGTAGGGGCACTACACACTTCAACATGCCCAATAAAGCTGACTCTATGATGAAACCTGTAGTGAAACCTGGTATCACCACACCGAAGTCTGCTTATCAAAACGTATCTGATCAGAAGCTTGTAGGCTAGCTTCAGGTTTGGTAGTTAGGTTTGCCACAGGTTTAATAAATCACATGCTTACAGATTAAAAATCGCTTCTGGTTCAAATAACTGCCGTGAAGTCAACCCACTATTACTGTAGCCTTCATTTACTGTTATTGTAGCCAATTATTACTCTTAGTATTATGCTATCACTAATAAGCTTTATGTTTTGTTTATTTGTTATTAAGCTCAACGGAACCACAACGTCAACATCGCTTAAGCCCTCCTCATTCCTGCTATGCAAGTCGTGATGGTCTGTGCGTACATGGCTGCTCCACAGCTGTATCTGTTTTATTGATATGAACATTCACATTAAACGCACTAAACATAATGAAAGGTTAAGAGACGAAGAGTGCATCTCAGAGCCACGGATGATCAAGCATTTTCTGATATTTAAGTTGTCCTACTTCATTGGCAATCGTGATGAAGTAGAGCATCAGTATGGTAACTCCCTCTATGAATCTATTATCCATAATGCGTTATAAGTGGATTAATAAACACCTATAAGGCATTCATGGTGTTTTATAATGCTGGACATAAGCCTTTGTAACTGTACATAATCAAACGTTTATAATCATATGCTTTATGACAAATTCGGTTCTTTAGCTACTAATATTAAACCTGACGTATGAAACCTGGGCGCGATCTTAGAGTCTGAGCTCAGTTTTATCCCACAAGTAAATGCAGTCAATGAAGTAGTTTTATATCATTTAAGAAATATTGCTAATTTTTTGCTAATTTATTGCTAATTTTTTGTCTCAGAGCAATGCAGAGAAACTCGTTCATGTGTTGTTACAGGCAGATTTGATTACTGTAATGCCCTTCTTACTGGGGTTCCTAAGAGAATCGTCTGTCCCCTGCAACTCGTACAGAACGCAGCAGCTCGCATCCTAACAAACACTAAAACTACATTAACATGGTATTTATATGTATGTATGTGTATCTGTGTACATGTATGTATGCATGTGTGTGCATGTACAGGGGTTGGACAATTGAAACACCTGGTTTTAGACCACAATCATTTATTAGTATGGTGTAGGGCCTCCTCCTCCTTTTGCGGCCAATACAGCGTCAGTTCGTCTTGGGAATGACATATACAAGTCCTGCACAGTGGTCAGAGGGATTTTAAGCCATTCTTCTTGCAGGATAGTGGCCAGGTCACTACGTGATGCTGGTGGAGGAAAACGTCCTTCTTGCTGGTATGCTGACATTACCCTGGATACCGTGGCTCTTGATACATCACAAAGACTTGCTGTCTTGGTCACAGATGCGCCAGCAAGACGTGCACCAACAATTTGTCCTCTTTTGAACTCTGGTATGTCACCCATAATGTTGTGTGCATTGCAATATTTTGAGCAAAACTGTAAAACTGTGCTCTTACCTGCTAATTGAACCTTCACACTCTGCTCTTACTGGTGCAATGTGCAATTAATGAAGATTGGCCACCAGGCTGGTCCGATTTAGCCATGAAACCTCCCACACTAAAATGACAGGTGTTTCAGTTTCATTGTCCAACCCCTGTATATGTATGTGTGTATAAATGAATGTACGTATGTATGTATATGTATATATATATATGTATATACATGTATCTGTATGTGTGTATGTATATTTATGTATGTGTGCATGAGTGTATATGTGTATATGTTTATTTATTGGTAGTAGTAGTGGTGGTATTCCTCCTCCATTACTGATGTCAACTGCCTGTAAAGCACTTTGAGCTGCCAACGGTATGAAAGGTGCTCTATAAACATTTATTATTATTGTTCTTATTATATACATAAACTGGTATAACACCACAGTATAAGGCTTCATAGCTTAATCATAAAGCTAATCAATAAAATTTTTTTTAAGTCCGTAAAGAGAGCTTTTAAGTGTTCTTTAGATGTTATGTGGACTTATAAAATCACTTTGATGAAGATACTTTGGAACATTAGAGGGTTTGAGAGTTTGAGTAGAGGCCTCTCAGTGGATCTTCATATGGTGTTATGTGGAAGAACACAGCATTAGTTAATAAGCTTTACAGTACCGGTTAATAGCAGGACAAATGGACACATTATAATGCATTATGTCACTTTTTGCTATAAAAAACTTACACTGCCATGTTAAAGCTTATGTGTGTGATTATGAACATTTATGCACAGTTACAAAGGCTGATGTCGAGTGCTATAAAGCATTCTAAAGGCTTCGTAGATCTTTACGAATGTACTTATAATGCATAATGAATACTTGATTCCTAGAAAGTCGGCTCTTGGCTCAGATGTACAGCTCTAGGAAAAGCCTTTAATTGATATTTTAGATCAAAGGTCTTGATTTTAATCTTCTTTAAGGCTAATTTTAAGGTTAATGGCACCAGACACAGTGTTGAGCGACATGAGCCCACCGATGTCGGTTGCTAAATTTCATCTCTGATGATATCTCTAGGCTTACCCAGCCGGCTCCAGGACACGATGGGACGCGGGTAGCCAGTGGCAACGCACTCCAAGATAGCAGTCTGGTGCACAGTAAGGGTGAGGTTCTCGGGGCCGACCAGTATCATAGGGTCTTTGTAAACAGAAGACTGGGAGCCTAAAAGAGGGGGAGAGAGAACACAAGAGTGATGATGATCACAGACATACAGTATATATATTGAATAATAAAATAAGGACACAATCTCGGAACGATAACCGTATATGAGACCGGGAATTTCTGCTTCTACTACATCATGAAATGGGCACCAGCAAAGGGCAGCTAGCGTTTTTACATGGTGCTCATGAGGCACTGCGTGTGGGGAAGAAGGTTATGGAATGGAGGGGTACTGGAACAATCTCGGAGCAAGCCATTCCTCGCCCCGGGCAAAACAGCTCCCCCCTCAATCCGTTCCATCCCTCCCATGTTTGAGAGTTAGTGTATGAGTGCGTGTGTGCTCGTGAGTTGACACCTGAGACGGTGAGGTGGGCTCCAGCGCTGTGTTTGACTCCGGCGCTGTTGTGGGCGACGCAGCAGAACACCCCGCTGTCCTCCGGCCGAACACCTGTTATCTGCAGCACACCGGTGGGCAACAGAGTATACCTGAGAGGACAGAGAGGAGAGATACGGAGAAAGGTCAGTACAGGATTAACAGTGTGTGTGTGTGTCTTCTTGTAGTGCTACATTTGATGGGTCCTCACAGGTATAGAACAGTATGAATGTTGTGCTGAAGTGAGGACCAGCAAAAATGTCTTCACCTGGGCAAGAATTTCAGATTGTCCTACATGTGCTGTTTTCACTACAAATCTAATTTTGTTGGAAAATCTAATAGATCAGAAGAACAGTGTTTTGGATACTGGGGTTATGGTTAGGATTTAGGTTTAGGTGTAGCGTTATTTAGCTACAATAATACAAAAATCAATAGAAACCTATGAACGCTCTTACAAGTATAGTAATACAAACGCAGAGTTGGACAGTAGCTCAGTAAGTGTAATGTGTTAGTGTGCTGTAAGTAGCGTGTCGGTGTACCGTAACGCAGTTAGTGTAACGCGCTAGTGTGCTGTAAGTAGCGTGTCGGTGTACCGTAACGCAGTAAGTGTAACGCGTTAGTGTGCTGTAAGTAGCGTGTCGGTGTACCGTAACTCAGTAAGTGTAACGCGTTAGTGTGCTGTAAGTAGCGTGTCGGTGTACCGTAACGCAGTAAGTGTAACGCGTTAGTGAGCTGTAAGTAGCGTGTCGGTGTACAGTAACTCAGTAAGTGTAACGCGTTAGTGTGCTGTAAGTAGCGTGTCGGTGTACCGTACCTCAGTAAGTGTAACGCGTTAGTGTGCTGTAAGTAGCGTGTCAGTGTACAGTAACTCAGCAAGTGTAATGTGTTAGTGTACTGTAAGTGGTGTGTTAGTGTACAGTAACTCAGTAAGTGTAACGCGTTAGTGTGCTGTAAGTAGCGTGTCGGTGTACCGTACCTCAGTAAGTGTAACGCGTTAGTGTACTGTAAGTAGCGTGTCGGTGTACAGTAACTCAGTAAGTGTAACGCGTTAGTGTGCTGTGTATCTGTATTACACCAACACACTACTATTACAATGTATTATATGTGGATAAAAGTGTAACATGTCTAAACCAAAGAAGCATACAGTGGCCACTTTGTCAGTACAGTCAAGTCACAGTACTATGACCAGAGTAACCGCCATGTGCAGCACGAACAGCAGCTAGACGGGCTGGGAGTGACTCAGTAAGGTCCTGGTAGGTTGTCACAGGTATCTGGAGCCATGTTGACTGCAGCGGAGGGTGCAGGGGGGAAGATCCATAGAGCGAAACAAGACAATCAAGGTGGTCCCACAGATGCTCAACTGGGTTCAAGTCTGTGGAACTAGGGGGCTGGGGAAGTGCTTGAAAGTCTTGGTCATGCTTTTCTAACCAGTGTCGGACATTTCTGGCAGCGTGACATGTCACATCATCTTGCTGGAAGATCCCATCCGCCCCAAGGAAAACTATCAGCATGTATGGGTGTACATGATCTACAAGGATGGATCCATACCCAAATCGGTTGAGAGTGCCTTTGACATGGATGAGTGGGCCACACATTCATGAGCTGATGCTTCCTTCAAAAGTAGGAAGTGGTCATAATCATGTGACTCGACTGTGTAGTTTTTGACTGCACTCTTTAAATGCACAATCACATCTTCTGTTCCAACTTCTCAGATATGTTTACAAGACTATAATCAAGTTAAAATAAAATAAAAAAATCACAATCAGTTTTGGGAAGGGACTTTGTTACTGTGACGGTGAGGTCAGTGCACTCCAGCCTTAAGATGCGAGATCCTCACAGGGGTAGTAAACTGTGGGTATTCGTGAGTATTAGTATTATCTAAGGCACGTCATACCGCTCGTCACTGGTGTCCACCGGTCGCCCATCTTTCTCCCAGCTGATGACCGGTTCGGGCAGGCCATGGATCTGGCACTGAAAGCGCGCAACACCTGCCAAATCTGCCCTCACTGAGTGTGGGTGCACATGGAAATCTGCCATCGCTGGCGGAGAGAAAGACAGAGAGAAAGAGAGAGAGAGAGAGAGAGAGAGAGAGAGTTAAAAGCTGTCAATATTCATTCACAGACATCGATTTTTTTAAATGCATGCCAGGACAGAAAGTGGATTTCCTGAGGGAAAAAAAATCTGGGACACATCTGGGACTTGATTCAGAGTGTTATACCAAAATGCTGTATTGCATTGTGCATTGTATTGTGCTGTATTGCATTAATCATGACTCCTCTAATAAAGGTGGAATTAATCATTATGAAGCCCACTCCCAGTTATGTTCACTGGGAATTAATTAAATGACCCTGGTCTCTGACTTTTACACAGTCCTGTACATGCATGTGCCAGCACAAACACCTGGGATGTGCAGGTGTCATCTGGACCTGCATGGCAGGACTCAGAAGCAAAGGCCAGCCATGAGTGTGTGAATGAGGAAGAGTAATCACACACCCACTCAACTACAGATGCTCACATGCGCGCACACACACAGACACACACACACACACACACACACACACACACACCAGAGCTGGATGGATAGGGGCCAATTAACCCCAAAAGAAGCCAGTGATTAACCAACCTAGAGAGAGCCAGGTGGGCTTGCGACAGTGATGCAGAGAGAGGGGCTCATGCAAAGACCTACACACACACACACACACACACACACACACACACACACACACACACACACACAGAGCCTAGAATTTTGTCCCGTCATTTATTCCTCCTCACAGATAACCCAAACTTGTTCCTACCATTCCCGTGCTCCCATTTTACCTCGGTGAAGCGCTAGGGTATGTGTGCTCATTGTAATTCACAATGCAACATTCAGCTCGGTTCAATTAGTACACCCGTCATTCAGGAGGAGTGCCTCCACTTCAAGGTAGACTTCTTCAAGCCCAGAGACAGACAAATTCACCAAGCTTGACAAATTGAAACAAGTCTGTTCTGACTCAATTAAATCGTGAGGGTAAATGAAGCAGTTCATTCTTGACATCTTAAATCCTGAAACATTTTCACTAGGCCTCATAAAATCTTTGGTCATTGGTGTTACTGATAGTCATTGGTGTCGCAAGCAGGAAGTGTCAGACCAGTGACAATTTGACATGAAACTTGGTTGCTCCAAGAAGGATTCTAGATTCTACGTATTGTTTGGCGCTGCGCAGACATGATGTTTAGTTCCAGCTAAGTTCAGCCCAGTGAACAGCAGCCACGGACGCTCCGCCCCTCATGTATTTCTCTGTTTCCAGAGGGACTGTTTATTTCATGACTCCGTTTTCAAGACTGCCGCCTTATATACATCACGCCTGTCAGCAGGTTTATGATTGGTCGTTTTGTGTCTCGGCTGAATGATCCTATTCTGGCAGTAGTAGACAATGCTATACATATTCTATACTACATATACTATATTGCCAAAAGTATTCACTCACCCATCCAAATCATTGAATTCAGGTGTTCCAATCACTTCCATGGCCACAGGTGTATGAAACCAAGCACCTAGGTATGCAGACTGCTTCTACAGACATTGTCGAGCAAATACTTTTGGCAATATAGTGTAAACCACTTTTCTCAGCTACCTGAAACGGCTCATTGGAATTCCTGGCCTTTTTGTGATAACGTGACAACATCTTGCAACACATTCCTTATTATGCATTGTGTACTAGAGCTGTGGTGGTGGACCAATCAGAAGCTTTTCAGAGTGGGAGAGCTGATCCAATTGGCTCATCAGGAGGCAAGGCTTAAAGACACAGGAGCTCTAGCAGAGCATTTCAGGCAGAGAGTGAATACAGATCTACAGTATGAGACAAATATCAAGAATATTTTTGGAAAAACCGAAGCATGTAAATCTATTCTAGTAGACGCCAGGTATAAAATTATCAGCACCGAAAATCAGTATAATGGGTCCTGTTTAAGGGTGGTCCCTGAATTTTGCACAGTACTGACTGAACATAAGCCAGTACGGGTATATACTGTATTACTGCTGATGGTGTGAGCAGCCCTGCTGATATGACCTCTCCTGCAGAACTCGAAGCTCAGACCACTTTCCTGACTTTCCTAGTAGGAGCTGCCAGTTGAAAGGGGGGGGGTCTTCTTTATTTCCTCCTAGTCGGAGGTTGTAAATGAAGTGGAACCCACCATAACAGCAGGAAACCTCACCTTATTATACATCTGCGTGCACCTGACCGGCTAAAACAAAGTGGCCAACGTGTGTAAAGTGACAGTGCTGATTCCAGCTGGGAGCCCAGGAAACACTATCTATTGAAAATGGGGGCTTGTCCTGGGTGAACGCAAATGCCATCCTCCTACCCAAAGCTAATTGAGCTGCAGAGCACATGTAGGCTCTCGTTGGGTTCCCGGCTCTCGCTCTCTTGTCTCTGGGTGAGGCAACGTGACATGGGGGGGAGGAGCTGTCAACACAAACTCAATTAGCACAAGGCCAGGCTCTTTCACAGCCCGCACCACAAGTGCCCTTCTTCAAATGTCAGCCGTAATTAACTCGGGCCGAGCGGGCCCGTTCGGGAACACTCTTAGCATAACAAGAGCCAGGACCCCCTCCTTGTTACTTTCTCTCTTTCCTTTTTTTTTTTTACCAGCTATTTTTTGTCTTCCGACTGGTCCGGATTATTTTAGCTTAGCTTAGCACTCCGCCGGACTCTTGGCTGGGGAGTTTGGTGAGTTAAGCTTTCTCAGAGATCCCTCTGTAATGGGTTGTTTTGTTTGTGCAAATGGTGAGACAAAGGCGGAGGGGTGAAGAGAGCGAGAGAAAGGAACACACACACACACACACACACAGAGGAAAAGAAAGAATTCTCTGAGGAGAAGGAAAAAAAACACAAAATGAACTTCCACACACACATACAAGCAATCGCCTCTGCCGGAGACAGACCAGGCATACGAGAGGACCTCCTTCTCTCTCTTCATGCCTGCTTTTCTCTTTCTTTATTCCCTCCTTTCTCATTTTCTATGTACATTAAAAGGCCAAATCTATGTGGACACTTGACCATCACACTTACAGTATCCAAGCTTGTTGGACCTCCCATCACAAAACCATTGCCATAAATATGCATCCCTTTTGCGATTATAACCGTCTCCACTCCTCCACCACTTTTCCATTGTGTCTATGAGGTCAAGCAAGGAGGCCTGGCTCCAAAGTGATGTTCCAATTCATCCCATAGGTGTTCAGTGGGACTGTGGTCAGGTCCTTAGAGACCCACCACAGCAAACTCCTCAAACCATAGTCTCTATGGAGCTGGCACAAAGCACAGGGGCACAGTCCTGTTGGATGAGGAAAGGTTCCTTACCCAAACGGTTTCCACAAAAATTGGGGCATATGATTGTCTTAAATGTCTTTGTGTGCTGTAGCATTAGCATTAGCATTAGTCTGCACTGGAACTAAGGGGCCCAAACCCTAAAAACAGCCCCAGACTCATTATCCCTCCTCCACCAAACTGTTGAGTGTGACTGAAACACCTCAGCTGAGACGGACTGGCAGCCTGTTTCCTGCCTTCTGCTCAGTGAGTGCTGGGATAGGCATCAACCCATCCCCCTCACGACCAAGTAGGATACGTGGCTCAGAAGACGAATGAATCGTTGAAACACCTGAACTCAATTATGAATAATAATAAGAGGTGTGTTCACATACTTTAGGGCTGTGAATTGACAAGAACCTGGGGATACGGTACATATCATGATCCAGGGATCACTATTCAGTATCATCTATCTATATCTATATTGTGAAACTCTAAGCAAACAGCATAATGTCATTTTTTTTTAATCTAATTTTAGGAAAAACCTATGCCCTACCATGTGCGTAGCTCTGCTAAGGATAACGTTGATCACATATATGTGGTTCGGCACCTGTGAAAATTCTCTCTCAGGCTTATTTGCTCAGAAAAACACTAATATTAAAATAAATACAAATAAAATGAATATACAAAGTCATTTTTGGTGTTTTAATGGGTTCAGAAAAGCATTTCCAAACCTCTAGTCGAGGTAATAATTGTGACTGTTTGAACAAGTCTATGCAATGGTGAAGTGATGAACCAACCTTCTGAAAACAAGAAATTACTTACTGTATTTATGTTTAGATTCATTCACTTCTAGTGTTACACTGTCATAGCCAGTAGGGAGGCGACAATTAATCGACTTGACCAAATTAGTTGGCAACTCATTTAATAGTCGATTAGTTGGTGAAGTCATTTTCTCCTTGAAATAAAGGCCTGTGATTGGAGGACTGAGTTGCAACAGAGTATAAGGCTGAAGACAGATTACAACACTGACATCTAGCCACCGAGGGTTCAAATGTAACACTAAACGAACTACACTCTGCATGTAAGCTATTCATACGGTAAACGGATACCAGGTTTCTGAGAATCGATACAGAACCACAAATCATAATACTGCCACACTCAAATGTATCACCCCTATTTGCCATATAGTGTATCTCTGTCGTTTTATTACTCACTGTCATCTCATAGCCCCCCCCCCTCGTTCTCTCTCTCTCTCATCTCTATTTCAGTCTCAACCCTCAACCTTGACAACAGGCACTTGACAGCTGTCAGGTTAGGGCTGTTACAGTTACAGTGATAGGAACTGAAAAGTCGTGAACACTTGTTAACTAAATGTCTCGGAATTATGGACATCAATTCATCGCAAAGTCATAATGTTTTTCCCCCATGTGTCATCATGTTCATCGCTATATTAATGCCCTGGTGATATGTGTGTTTCTGAAAGGATCGTGGTATAAAATGGGTTTCTATTAGAAAGGAAGCACTGATCTTTAAAAACGAGGATAAGGAGCCGATTTATATTGGATTTATTTTATTTATTTTACTTTGGTATTAGTAGGAAAGTTCATTAAAACGTTTGAATACGGTATTCATCTTTACTGCCTTCGTTCATGAAATAACCTCAGGCTAAATTTAAAAGCTGATAGCAACACGTGCTATTTGGTAATCGAGCGATTCATAATCCGAATAACCGATTATTCTTTTCAATGATCGATAGATTATTCGACTATGACAGTCGCTTGTTGCAGCTCTAGATGCGACATCAAAATACATTTTCTCTGCATATTCTTGTATCTCTTGCAGCCCTAAAAAACAGTGTGCATAATATCCTCTGGTATTTGGGGGTGGGGGTTCATCTCATTAACAGGTATACACGGTACACTGACACCACAAAACACATCTACGTACACTGATCTGATAGAAGATCTACTGTATAATCTATAATCTAATATATAATCTAATCTATAATCTAATCTAATCAACACTTTGCCAGTTTTAGCCAATTCTACCCCAGTAGAGTCCACTGTCATTGTTCGACTCAATAGAGACATGATAACACTACAGGATAGCAAAGCTGATCTGAAGGCAGCCTCGGAGGAGTTCTGCGGTGGGTTCAGTGGTAGCCATGGAGTCTCTATCATTAAAGCATGCACACATACAGAGGCATCTGGAGCGCTGGGCTCTGGGTTGTAACTCACCCATAAAAGCATGGCTAGAGGGAAATGGCTCGCTGGTTTACCCACAAGGCACAGCGGCAAGCGGACAGAGAGAAAAGGCTCTAGGGGAGCGCGTGTACACACACTGGCCATGATCAAAGCCTGGCTGTTATCTCTGCTCTCACACACGAACACACGACTTTCTCTCTCAGGCACAAAGTCACATTAACAACCACACGTACGGTACGCGGCAAATGTGTTAGGCACCTGTGAAAACTCCAGTTCGGGCTCATTTGCTCAGGAAAACACTGATATCACAATAAATACAAATAAAACTCATAAGAAGCTGTGATGCGTTTTAATGTGTTTATTCAAGCATTTCCTAACCCTATAGTCGAGGTAATAATGGTAATCGGCTGATCAATACTTCTGTTACTTTTTACCGGATTTATATCGCGTAGATACATTATGTTAGATTAGATAGATCAGATTCAACTTTGTCATTGTGCAGAGTACAGGTACAGAGCCAATGAAATGCAGTTAGCATCTAACCAGAAGTGCAAATACAGTATTATTTACAAGTGCAGTAGTAATAAATATATACACATAATATAAGTATATCTGTGTGCAAATATATGTATGTGAGAGCAGCAACAAAATGAATGTTTGAACTGTAAGAGCAGTGCAAGTAGACAGTCTGTACACAATGAAAATAACATCTGAGGTAGAATAATATGGAAACAGTATGTAAACATGAGTATACAGGAGGCTTGGCAATGAATAAAGTGCATTAACAGTACAGAAGGTGCAAGTAAGCAGTAGTGGGAGTGCAATGTAAGTTAAAGTGTCCGTGCAGCGTTCATCAGACACACAGCCTCATGAAAAAAACTGTTCCTGAGTCTGCTGGTGCGGGAGCGGAGGCTCCTCCTATATATCTATATTCTAGTGTTCTATTGAGATTCTATTAGCAAAAACACACTTACTGCTGACATAAACGTTTGCACAGTAACAAACTTACACCACCATAGCCAGTAGCACGGTAACACTCAATCAACTTGGTTGACTTCAATTGACGACCAAATTAGTCGGCAACTAATAGTCGATTAGTTGATGAAGTCATTTTCTCGATTTCAATAAAGACCTGTGATTGGAGGATTGAGTTGCATCGGAGTGTAGACAGCCAGCAGAAAGAGCTGTTTAAATTTAACACTATAAATTTAATAGATTTTTTATTAGCTTGAAGGGTAAACTGATTTAGTTTGGTTCAACTGTGTTGCTGCTACTTTGCACGTCCTTGGTTTTAAATAAACTGAGTTTTATTTATGCTGTATTTATTTTATTTCTCTTTTGTATTAGTAGGAAAGTTCATTAAACAGTGAACATTTGAATACGGTATTCATCTTTACTTCATTCATAAAAATAACCGCAAGCTACATTTAAAAGTTGATAGCTACATAAGTGCTATTCTGTAACTGTGATTCATAATCCGAATAATCGATTATTCGTTTCAAGAATCGATAGATTATTCGACTATGAAAATAGTTGACACCACAATACATTTTCTCAGCACATTCTTGTATTGTGCAGCCCTAAAAGTCAGTGTGCATAATAACCCCTGGTACTTGGGGGTGGGGGTTCTATGTTGGCTGGCTTTTCCAGCATTGGTGGGCTACCAATTCACCTGCTGGTGCTGATTGGTTTAACATTTCTTCTTCTGAAATTGCTCTTTTCTAGTTTGGTAACATGGTCACATCAACTGAAAACTTGGGGACCTCCTCTTTTATCTTCAGTTTGAGTAATGAGTAACAGCTCACTCTTTCCACCAACAATTTCGGGGTCGTTCCCAAAAGGTTTCAGATTTACAAACATGCTACGGCACCTTGTTTTTCAGAGGTCCAATTGTGTGAACCAATTTACTACAGCGCCACCCTGTGGCAGACCAGTATGGCAGCTCTAGTTAGTTAAGAATGCTCACTGTTTCATGAGAGAAGCAGATAAATTATGACCTTACTGAATATGAATAACCCAGAACTTTGTTTCGGAGACATTCAGGGGCCTCAAGAGGTTAATTAAGGGGGTCCCAGCACCCCTTGTACTGCACACCGTGGTCATAGCAAAACCTTCTACATCCAAAATGCCTTTGTACACTTGAGTTCATGAACCCGTAAGTGAACACTTAAGAGAACCCATGCACCATACACAAACCTCTACCTCCTGCAGGTGTGGGTCCATAAGTGCTTTGAGTGTTAATAGCTCCCCCTTGTGGAGAAACCTCAGACTGCTAAAAGTGTGTGAATGAGTTATACAGCAGTTGCAAACTTGCACTGATCCTAACATCTCCTAACATACCCTAACATCTTACTAATGCTCCATAATAGGGCTGAAAGATGAATCGAGTTTATATCGAAATCGCAATTTAAGAGAGCGCAATATTCGCATTGCAAGAGCTGCAACTTTAATTATAGGCTATTTAATCAAAACTGTATCTGACATGGGGAACGATAACATAGTATCAGAGCTTGTAAACTGCCTGTAGATGAGTTAGACCAATCAGAGGCAGCCAAACAACTATGTGCTGTGACATCACAACCACAGCTAACCCAGAAAGGGGATGCTCTGGTCTTACTGACCCAATAACAGGCCTGGAGATAACTCCAATTTAAATGGATCTCGCACTTATTATAAGTGTATTTTCTGAGACATTCAGGGGGCCCAAGAGGTTAATTAGGGGGTCCCAGCATACCATGTATTACGCACCGTGGTCATAGCAAAACCTCATACCTTCACTGCTTGACTGAGAACATCAGCTACCATTGTGGACCAAAAAAATGGACCAATAGAAATCATCCAATAATATTCTGAAGAAAATTCTATCATACTTGAGATCATTAAGGACTCATTAACACTCTTATATCGTTACTGGTTTGGAGATACAAATTTTACAATTTACAATTTACAATTTTACTACGACAGTGATGAAATACACACAGGCATATAGTGTTACATTGTGTTTGGGGACTGCTGTTGTGTCCGGTTCAGTGGGCAGAACACGCATGAACGGTGGACGCACCACAGCTCTTAAAGGGTGACCCACAGACTCTCACATACATGCGCACATACCTCCCTCCTGGGCCTCTGCCCTCCACCCTCATGCATAAAACATGCAGCTCAGAGAGGTCCACTTTTCTGGTGCCATTATGGCTCTCAGACACACAGCCATCCATGTTCACATGCACACAGTGAATTCACTCTCACATGTATGTGCATATGAAAGACACATATGCACACCGAGGCTGAGAAAGCATGTGCATGTTTACACTAACACTGCCTTAATTCACAACTCATTTAACCCTAACCCTAGATTTAGCTAAATACAACAAACAGTAATCTGACTCTGACACACTGACCATCAAAAGAGTAGTCGCACAAATAGCTGCACCCAGAAGGAATCAGCCCACAGGAATGAAACTTGGTGGGTAGGTTTGACTTCTGTATGTGTAGCTGAACAAATATTGATCATATCAGTCTAAATTTATCCATTTATTGTTATAAATTTATTTATTTATTGTTCCTGGTAACCTTTATCTTCCCTCCCAAAAGCACAGCAATCCCACATGTCCTTCTGGGTGCAACTATTTTTTTGACAATGAGTGTATATAATTAACATTGGGCATAATTCTCTGAAAAAGAAGTGATGGCTGAATATGGGATGCACGGTCATAAATGTATGTTTGTGAGCATGTGGACCAAATAACTCTGAATGTTGACTACCGATGATGATACACTCAAGTCAAAGATGACACAGGAAATAGAAAACATGACTATCATTTCCCTATACTACACTATACTATACTAATACTAGCTGAATAAATTATATAGCCACACAGTGGATGTCGACACAAGAGCTGCAAGATAATTTGAGGGGCTTGAGACACGGCTGTCAAAGAAAGAAAGCCTTATATTACAGCTCTGAGAATGATATTTCATGAAATGTCACTGTCATGGCATCTCATCTGTTGCTCCGCATTTAAACCATGTTCTTTCCCTTTCACGGTCGATGCAAGTGCATCAGGACGAGTTCATTCTAAGTGGTGCGCTGAGAGACCAAATGAACAGTTCCACCACTAACAGAAATGTAAACAGACAATATGATTTCTTGGTAAGTATTAAACAATTTTCTAATTTTACTGTTCAAACAATGCGTTATTATGGAGTAGGGCTGAATGATTAGGGAAGAATATCCAATTGCGAGGTTTCTGATCAGTATTGTGAAATTGAGGTCATATCCAGACCTGTTATTGGGCCAGTAAGACCAGAGCCTTCCCCTTTCTCAGTTGGTTGTGGTTGTGATGTCACAGCGTATAGTTGTAATGGTCTAACTCTTGATCTTTCAGCCCTATTATGGAGCATTATGAAGGTGTTAAGGTATGTTAGGATCAGCGTGAATTTGCATCTGCTCTATAACTCATTCACACACTTTTAGCAGTCTGAAGTTCCTCCACAAGGGGGAGCTGTTAATACACAAGGCAGTCATGGACCCACACCTGCAGGAGGTAGAAGAAAGGCATTTTGGATGCAGACTACAAGTGAAAGAGTGTTAGTGAATCAGCAGGACAAGTGACCTGAAACACACCAGGTCCTGTATTCATGTCCTGGAATGGTCTGTTTATAATAAATGCCTGTGTGGTTTAATTTTGACACTAAGAACTTTGTGATATATTAAAACCCCTATGCAGAATCAATAATGGGATACGGTTCAAAATCAGGGAGCATTTTATTAAAGAGAATTATTTACACGAGTAACTTGATGCATCAAAACACCCACAAGATTTACAATAAGGAATAATCTGTTAGTGCTCGAAAAAAAGGCAACACAAGACCCCTGCACACAAACCTCCTTCTCAGAGGGGCATACGCATCACCAACTGTACACACACACGCGCGCGCACGCACACAAACACGTACAAACACACACACACACACACACACACACACACAAACACATGCACTCGCATAAACAAACACACACGCGCACACAAACACACACATGCACAAACACGCACACACAAACACACACGCATGCACGCACACACACACACACACACACACAAACACACACACACACGCACATGCACACACAAATATACACACACACTCACAAACATACACACACACACACACACAAACATACACACACACACAAACATACACACACACACATACACACACTTTTAAATAAACAAGAGGTCAGGTTTACATCAGATCCCGCTTCAGCAGCACTCCAGAGTCAGCAGCACCAAAAAGCTGTTTCATAGCCTTCATTACTATTCATCACACACACACACCCACACACACACACCCACACACACAGGACAGCACTCTCACATTATTACAGATCACTTGTTCCCAGCCTGTATGTGTGTAAATTAACCAGATCTAATTCAGGAGGAGAGGACAAAGAAATGGGGGAGGGGAATTGAAGAAAGAAAATAAAGAAAGAAAGAAAGAAAGAAAGAAAGAAAGAAAGAAAGAAAGAAAGAAAGAAAGAAAGAAAGAAAGTAAGAAAGTAAGAATGAATAAGGAAGGAAGGAAAGATGAGAGAGAGAAAGAGAGAGACAGATCTGTACATGAATGTCAAGCTCATGGTGAGAAAGAAAGAAAGAAAGAGAGAGGGAGAGAGAGGCGAGAGAGAGAGAGACAGAGAGACAGAGGGAGAGGGGACAGAGGGAGAGGGGACAGGGGCTCAGGATGCGGTCAATTCCACAATGACAGTCTCCAAGGAGACACTGACACAGGAAATCAAAGCTGACCTGCTGCTAATGATGATTTACTGCAGCAGGTCTGCATCTACAGATGCTTCTGATTCATGGTGTTAACCTCTTCAAGATCAAGCAGAACTTTGGCACCCGCACAATTTACACGAAACAATGTCCCTGCAGTTTAGGCGAAAGACCTTCACTTAAGGCTGTGATGGGAATCAGATCCTAGTCCCGAACTGGATATGATGATTGCTATAAGAGCGTGTGGAAGTATGAGGAGGAGCAGGGTTCACCTCCAGTCCTCTGGGATCTCATCAGACTAGGCTTTAATACATGTTACAGGTTCAACAGACTCGCCAACATCCTCGGCCATGATGCTTCGAGCTCGATCCTGACAAGTCACTGATCATGTGATTACAACACTAACGACATGGACGCCTTAGAGAAGATAACAGGTGAGCAGCCTGGTGATTTCAGGGTCTGCAGCTCCAGCTTCCCGAAGGCTAGCAATGTGAGGACTTGCTCTACTGACCTGTAAAGTTTGGCTTCATTCGCCGATCCACAGCGCTTCAAAACTCAGATATTGACTGTTCTTTTCTCAGGTTTCCAAAGACTAGAATAAAACATCATGTATTGTTGGAAAGTGGTCATAACGTCCTATAATCCTGTAATGTTTGAAGTCGGTTACTCGTGCTTTTTGCTGAGTTATGACACGCTACATATCTCTGACTCTTTGGACCTCTGCCATGGGCAAGCGTCTCAGCAAGGCCACATAGGATCTGCCTAAGCCTGAGATTCCAGGGTCCATATCTCCGGTTCCCTGAAGGCTCGCTGGAAAGGGCACATCACACTCGACCTATGGAGTGACCCAACAACCTGTGGAGTTTGACTTCATCACAGAACATCTTGGCCTTAAAACATCTTAGGTCATGCAACCCATCATACAACTAGGATGAATTATTAGTATGGGGTGCTTTACTGAAATACGAAGTTGCATCTTTGAACAGATGATAAACAAGACATACAACTCAACTGTGATTGCTGTTTTGTTGATGACTAAAGCTCCCCTTCGGGATGTCTCCAGACGCAAGCAACCAATCTCTAGCAAGACAATGCCACACGTTCCACATCTACAAATGTTTGGCATTGGTTGGAAGAGCATGACCAAGACTTCCAGGCACTACCGCGGCCCCTTAATTCCTCCGACTGGAACCCAATTGAGCAACTGTGGGGCACCTCGATCGGCATGTTCACTCTATGGGTCCTCCCCCACACATCCTCCAGCAGCTGTGGGATGCACTGCAGTCAACATGGCTCCAGATACCTGTGACAACCTACCAGGACCTTACTGAGTCACTCCCAGCCCGTCTAGCTGTTGTCCGTGCTGCACACGGCAGTTACTCTGGGTATCAGCTGGTGGTCATAATAATGTGCCTTGACTGTGTATATTCTGTATGTGAATTATTCTTTATCATGTTTATGTATTGACTGTCCTTTTTAAAGTAAATCTGCTTAATAATACCGCTTGTGCGTGTGTGTGATAAACACCACGCATGCCCCACCAGATTCTACTACCCTGCCTGAAGAAAAGCCTCTGAGAAACACTGAGAATCACCTGATAACCTCAAGAAAGGTTAAATAACACTCCACTATTTAAACGATTTACGATTTAAAGGCAGGTTTTCCTGGCTGACACCGGGAAACCCAACGCCAAGCTAAATAACTCGCTAAATGGTGATGATGAGGGCTGAAACGCTTCCTAGGCTCAGGAAAAGGTGCTGTAGGAGTCCACCGTTTGCTTCACTGAGCATCCATATCTCAAAGACGCTTCCAGGAGGAGATGCTGGTGATTTAGAAGCCCGTACTCGTACAATGGATTCATGTGACAAGTATACGAGCAATGAAGAATTGCGTAGCAGCCCTGTGATGATAAGGTAGAAAGGCAGGCTGCAGTGATGGATCATGTTTCTGTATGGACAGAGAGGCTGACATGCAGATAACGGAGCTGATGGTGCTGAAATGTGTTTGCTTACACATACACAGTCTAAGATCCCACTTGCCCACATGACAACAAAAAGTGCTTCTCTGTTCCAACTCAGTACAAGCCTGTGCTGCTCCAATGGACTATTTGTCTTCACAAAACCACCCCTCACCTTAAGACCACACATCTTCCTTGAGGCATGACCCATTGGGCCAACTACACAGTCGAGTCACATTATTATGACCAGACTAACTGCCGCGTGCAGCACGGACAGCAGCTAGCCGGGTTGGGAGTGACCCAGTAAGGTCCTAGTAGGTCGTCACAGGTATCTGGAGCCATACTGTCTGCAGTGCATCCCACCGCTGCTGGAGGGTGCATGGGGGAGGATCCACAGAGTGAACATGAACACGATGATCGAGGTGGTCCCACAGATTTCTAGCCATGTCATATCGTCTTGCTGAAAGATCCCCTCCGCCCCAGGGAAGGCAATCGGTATGTATGGGTGTACGTGATCTGCAAGGATGGAGTCATGCCCGAATCGGTTGGATGAGTGGGCCCAGAGAATGCAGCGAAAACATGATTTCCTTCATGAGCTACGTACTACCACCGTCGAAAGAATTTGTATGAATACATCAGATAAGATTTGGCACTTGTGTTGTTGTGGACACCTTTTTGTCGGAATGGTCTTGAGGTGTTTGAAGAGCGGGTCCACTACAAAAGAGGATTCTGTGCTAACAAGGTAGGGCACTTCCCAGGGCACTTCTTTATTAAGTGAGCAAGCAAATAAAAACATACAGCACAAAGGAGGTATTTACAGTCCAGGCTCGTATTTACAAAAGCAATGAAAGGCTTGGAGATCTCATTGGCCCTGCGGCTAATATCACATCCTCACCAGCTCAGACCAGCATGATAAGCCCTGAAGGTCTGAGGGCTGCAAAGCTCCTCTTCTCTTTAGGTCAGGGTCAAACCAACAGGAAATAATTAACTACTACAACATGCACAATGATAACCGCATGTCTTCAACAATACTCTGGTCTCTTTAACACTGTATACGGGAACATTTAGATGGAATATGTCCTGATGCTGTTTTTCCTCTTTGCAGCTGTTAACCCCCCCCACCCAGGATGACTATGGACCCTTCCAGCCCATAGTCATCCTACCTGCCAGATAGGAATCAGGTAAGGACACAGTTTTATTACTTTGTATTAATCAATACAATGTCTTTTGGGGTCCAGAACCTAAAACAGGCTTGGTGATGAAGCAGGTTCCTGACTTCATCACAGTACGGTGTGTGGACTATCTCATTCCAAAACCATCGGCTGGGAAGGCTTTCCAGGAGACTTCTGGAACATGGCTAGAAGGATCCACTTCCATCGATCCACAGGAGCATTAGCGCGTTGACAATAAGGCTTGAATCTCAGTCGGAATGCCAACACATCCCAAAGTAGTTGGGAGGGGGTTTGTACAGGCCAGTCAAGATCTTCCACACCAAGCTCAGCAAACCACTAGCTGTGTGAAAGGCCTTTCCTCCATAGAACGCTGGAGACGCACCGTTATCTAGAATGCCACTGCATGCAGCAGCACTATGATTTCCCTTCAGGCCGAAGCATGGAAAACAGCCCGAGACCATTATTTCCCATCCACCAACCTTTACAGCTGGCACCATGCATTCATGCAGGTAGCATTCCTCTGATGTCTGCCAAACCCTGCTTTGTTTGCATGACACACTACATGCTCCAGCTCTCTGATATCCTGTCCTGTGACCTTGGGTGGCCCATCATCTGGCAGCTGAGCTTCTGTTGCAAATATACACTTCCAATCAACAATAATGGCAATTGCATGTAATGGTAACACTTATACTATAGGCTACTGGTCATAAGGCTACCTACATAACCTTGTCATGACAACTGACATAACCAGACATAAATGTTTATAAATGCTTATTCCAATGTGTGTCATCCGTCATAAAGGCTAGTTTGGCTAACTTTGATCAAACAGCGAATGATGCCTATTGGAATGAGCATTTATAAACATTTATGTAGGCTTATGTCAGGTGTTATGACAAGCTTATGTAGGTGCCATGTAGCCTTACGAACAGTACCCTATAGTAAAGTGTTCCCCATTCAACTAACATTTAAGAAACTGAAGAAAATGACCTCCTATAACAGTGCCTCTTTGAAAGTCAATGGATTCTGCTCCACAAGCTGAACCGTAAAATAAACTGCAGTAAAGTACGTTATTACATTTTGACTAAAATGTAAAAAATTTTATTTATTTATTTATTTTTTAATCTGAATGCCTCGACTCACCAAAAACCTACAGAAACTCATTGGTCAGGATGTTCAGACAACACAGTACAACATTAGTGATTGATGAAAGTCTCCATATTAAAAAGTCCAACATGTATCAACAAACAATACATCTCAGCCTTGCCTAATACTACCCACACCCACCCAGCAGCTTCCACTCTTTCCACAATATCCAACCTCTCCATTGTCTTGTTTGCTTGCAATCATTTCACCTAGATACAGCCCAGGCGCTTTATGAGCGTCCAGCAAAAGGACGCCCTTCTGCTGTCCTATCGGTGCCCTCGCCTGCATGACACAACCAGAATTCGTAACGCATGTTTTTCATAACCGCATAAATAGTGGTGGTGTGCCTATGCAGAGGTGCCCTCTACGGCTGGGTTTAAATCTGAGTACGCGTTGTCAGTAGCCTTGGGGGCGCATTGTAGAGTAGACGGTGTTCGGCTTCCATCATAGTGGAGTGATGTACTGGGTCATCTCTTCCGGCTGTTACGCTGCCATGCAGTACAGAGAAAGATGTAAACATGGGTGACGTTTTTTGGAGACTACGCAGGGTAACAAACAAAGGTGCACTTTGTTTACTGCGTATTACGTAAGTTAGCACAGCTTCAGTCATTGCCTGGCCATAAGGGTTAAAGTGCAGAATGTCAGGTTTCAATTTGCTTTTACATCTAAATTGGATGAACCGTTTAAGAACATGGATGTGATGGGGACGCATGAGGACACAGGGGACCTGGTGGTGGTATTTAGACAGATTTCCTGAGTGCTGATAAGAACCACAGCTGACCTCAGAACAGCTGTGGTTGGGCCATAGACATAACTGCTTGCTATGTTTATCTCATATCTCACCAGATGCTACACTCAGGTATGGAGCACACATACTACATAGTAACATTTGGCATCCCTATGATATAAACGTGAGGGTTTATGAGTGTAATCAACGGAATATGCTTGTAAAATGAAAACCCTATAATGAGTTTAGTGAGCACTACTAACGTTGCTTGCTTTAGTCTACTGTCAGGAGCTTTTCAGGCTCCAGGTTTCTTAGTGAGCTATATTAGCAATCAAATGAGAACTTAATGGTAGATCAAAGTCGTTGCATTGTGTTACCTACTCATACAACAATGTGCATGAGAAGGTTTAACGTTAACATGTACACTGATGGCTTAGCACTGATGCTCTTGTGGTACGTAGTGAAGACATCAGCAGGTAGGCCTACATTAGGCTGAAACTCCATCCACTACTTTTTGACATTTTCGTTTGGATCTGAGTATTTAAAGAGGGACATGTAACCAATGCAACACTGTGTAATGTACTACATCATCACACCTGTTGTAGATATGCCTATTTGACTCTTACAGTAGCGATGTATAATCTTTAAACCCGATTTAAGGAGAGTTTTATGAAAGCCGCCTCTGAAAGTCATTTTTAAAAGACAATATAAGTGGTATGGGGTGCACGCTTCTAGCCACCTTGTTCTGAATTACAGAAAGAAATAGCCCTCTTGATCAGCAGCTACCAGTCTGCATTTGTTGAGCACTGTAGGGGTTCCCATTGATTGTGTAATGCAGTAGCACAGTGCATGCTGGGCAGCGAAGTGATTAAATTCTGTCCACTTCAGAATTTATCCTGCTGCTGCCATCAGCGGTCACATCATCAATAAAGACAAATGAGCAAGTTCTATTTGGACCATTCATGCCCATGCTATGATGTGGTCAGCTTTGGATCACGAGAAGGTCCTTTATTGCTCCACACTTGCCTCGTTCTATCACTGTTCTGCGACTCTACCGTCTATTATATGCAGCTTGAGTAAAATGTAATCTGGCCTCGCTGTTCTTGAAGGTTGCCAGCGGTAGTGGTATTGTGAGCATGATGGTATATTCTATGCCTACGTCCTGTACAGTGGCCTTGATCTGTTCAACTCTTTCTCAGGACTGAAAGCAGTCTGTTCTGTGAGCCGCCATTACTGTGGAATCCATGGTCTACTGGTTTGCTATAGCTAAGTTCAGATCGTGGTCCTTAATGATGCAATTTAATCATGCAGATGATTTAGTCCTAGTCCGTAATACTTGATCTTAATTGATTTATACTCATGTTAAAAGAAGGTGGATAAACTGGATGCTGTCAAAACAATAGTTCTGCACCCAGAAGGAAGTGTGGGATTGGAAGTGTGGGGCCACCATGTTTGCTAACCCAACATGCCAGACGTCCTAATGGTGTCCTGTGATAATCCATCCTGCTGGATTGGATTATGAGGCACCAAACAGATGATTTAGTCCAAGTCCATAATACCTCTCTCTATGCTCTTGATTGATTTATACTGATGTTAATGATGGCCTGTTTTACTGGCATTGACGCTTGGTCCTCAAATGGAGAGAACGACAAAGACAGCTCTCTTGTTATCTCTATTGCTGCACGAACTAATCATGCAATTGTACCATCAAACCAGGGGCTCTGCATAAAGCTATGCGGTTTGTCAAACACACACATAAACCCTGTCAAATTAAAGCTGACATTCTTGAACCTTATTGTCATGAGACCATAAGAAATGTCTCACTATCCAATTGACCTATCCATCCTCCACCCACGAGTACACCGTTTTGTGGAGAGGTTGTGGCTGTTGCAAGGCTGGACAAGCTTTACTGAATGATGGGGGGAGGGTGTGGGGGAAATCCAAGGCAACATAATGGGAAAACGTAGCACACGGCACGTATCTTGTCAAAATACATGAATTATTCATGCCAGACTGTGACAACATTCACAGCTACATAGTGCTGAATGTTCAGTTTTAATAGCCGTGTTGGGTTACCCAATTAAAAAATGCACTGGTACAGAAACGTGAGATATTCCAAGTTCAGTAATCTGCCATAATTATACTGTTATTCTCTAATAGCCAGGCCTGAGCACAGACAACTTAAAGGGCATGGAATAAAGGGCAACATGAGCATGAGCATGAATTAAACTTAATTTAATTTACAGCATATTGCAATTGCTTTCATCATGAGAGGCAATACAATCATCTTTCAAATAAAGCTTATTAGTAGTATTATTAGTAGTTCCTACCCCACATGTATGGTGTACAAAGCCATGAGACTCCTCACTGCATAGTGTTCAGTCATAAGTCCTTTTAAAAGCCTGATTTTTTACAATAATGCAACATTTGGAGTAGCAAGTTATTAACACCCCTAACTGTGACATTATGTTCGGTTGCCGCTCAAAATAAGCACATTATGGAATATGATGCTTTCTTAAGGAGCTTATTAGCATTTTATTGCTAGGATTTCCAAAGCTGTGGTGCGCAGGCATATTCTCCCGAAAATGGCTTTACGTTCTATGCTAGAACACAGATTCCATGGGCTCCACTCATTCCAATGTGGGAACACTGTGGTTGTCAGCTGCTGATCCTTAGAGACTGATGTAAAAGGCTGCTCATCGCGTGTGTCTTTTCAGGAGGTAACCAATCATAAAAGAAGCTGGATAAACGGGATGCGGAGTGTGAACACCGCCCAAAGAATAGCTGCACCCAGAAGGAGGTGTGGGATTGCAGTGCTATTGGGAAGGAAGATAAAGGTTACCAGGAACAATAAATGATGATACATTTAGACTGATATGATCAATATTTATTGAGCTACACATACAGAAGTAGTGTCTCTCAGTATGGCGT
>CM067498.1:3266485-3300412 GCA_034552555.1 Semaprochilodus insignis
CACATGGTGTGAATCTCTGCTTGGTATGCATTTCTGTGCTGCGCCTCGCGGTCAGCGCCTAACTCCACTTAGCGAAGGCCGTAGTACAAAATAAGACAAATAGATGGACACGCGAGTTAAGAAGCAGCGGTGGAAGTGAACTTGACACCGGCGCTCACCAGACGAGGCATGATTTTTTTTTCCGCCTGGTGAGCAGGTGGGGGTGATTAGGGGGGGTGATGGATGGTTGTCACATCTGTTAGTGTTAGGGAGATGGGGCGGATAGCTGCAGTCGGCTCTATTGCACCCGACAATGGCCTGAACATATTGTATTCGGCGCACAGACATGGTCATGTAAATCACACACACTCACACATGCTTCAACACACATACAGAGAGACTCAGGGTGCTCTGACAATACTCAGTGGCACTGGTACCAAGCCAGCATAACATACAAATAATATATTTATACTAATTAAATTCTTGCACTGCATGATTGCAGCTCCCGGTTCATAGTTTTATGTGGCTTGTGAACAAGCAGAAATGAATGGCTAACTGGAGGGAAGCTAATTGCCAGTGAAACATTAGTGAGATCTACTGGAACTTCATTCACTCATCGTCAACAAACTAGCCGCACCCAGAAGGAATCAACCCACAGGAACGAAACTTGGTGGGTAGGTTTGACATTGTGAGACAAGCCAATGATTCGAGTTTCATGCTCGGCCGCACATGTGACGTAAACAAGGACGGGTCTTATCGCTGTACCTTACTGACCCGACAGCCAGGACTGCAGACATCCAGTGAGCAGTGATGTCCTCCATGAGTCATCCTGTTAGTGCCAGCACCATTGGCAGACTACATGTACACAGACCGTTACGACGACTCCCCTTAACACCACGTCAACGTCAACGTGATGTGAGTTACTCAGAATGGCAGTGGGTCATCTTCATTGACGAGTCCCGCTTTTGTCTTGGCGGAGACGACCAACGAATACGTGTGTGGAGGCACCGTGGTCAGCAACAAGATGAACGTTTTGTTGTCACCGTCACCCATTTATTATTTTATCCAATAAGATTAGATAAAAGTCTTCAGTCTTTATCTAATTGCACTTCAATCAATGTTTACTGCAGCAAAACTAGACTGGCAGCGTCTTGTGGGCAGCGTCCTGTGGGCAGCGTCCTGTAGGCAGCGTCCTGTGGGCAGCGTCCTATGGGCAGCGTCCTATGGGCAGCGTCCTATGACCACTGATGAAGGACTAGAGGACGACCAACACTGCACTGTGCAGCAGCAGATGAGCTATCATCTCTGACTGTACATGTACAAGGTGCACCAGCAAGGTAGGAGTGTCTAATAGAGTGGACAGTGAGTGGACACAGTGTTTAAACACCCCAGCAGCACTGCTGTGTCTGATCCACTCACACCAGTACAACACACACTAACACACCACCACCACGTCAGTGTCACTGCAGTGCTGAGAATGATCCACCACCCACACAATACCTGCTCTTTGATGGTTCTGTGGGGGTCCTGATCATTGAAGAACAGGGTGAAAGGGGGCTAAGAAAGCCTGCAGAGAAACATGTTTAAGGTCATTGCATATGACTTCAGCTCCGAACAAGGTGGGGGGGGGTGTCACCACATGCCAAGGTGTTTATTGGTGTCGCGATTGTCATGCAACATCCTGTATTCAGCAATACACAAACCAACACAACCTTAACCCACACGTATCACAAGCCCAGACTTGGAAGGGGAAAAGGGTGGGTTGTCACTATGTGTGTGTTTTGCGGGGGGGAAGGGGGATCAGGGGTGTGTTTACCCATGAGTACGGTGCACAGCTCACTCATACACATTCACACCCCTCACCATCTGCTGGTGGAAGGACGCATGCGGGGTGGGAACAAATCGCACAGGAGAAAACCAGCGGAGTCAGAGGTGAAATCATATGGTGGGTGTTTACATTCAAAGCTGCTCATCGGATTAGAGCAGCTCCAGCCCATAAGCTTCATAATGCTGGTTCAGAGAAAGCTGGAGCAGTGCCATCAATAAACACTCCTCCGCTGTCTTATCTTATTGTTCTCAGGATGGATTTGAATGAAAGACATCGATGAGTCTACAGAGCAACACTTTGAAATACCATATTGTTTATGTTCCCGTTTGTAGATAGCTTATTAATGAGACCTTAAACTACAGATCAGACAGCATCTAATATCTTACTTTTTTTTCTCCACTACATTGTGGCTCACTCTGTCCTTCCTTTTGGTTTATGTGAGCATATAAACGTAACATGTCCAAACGAAGGAAGTGTCAAGCGAGCCCACAATCAGGGTACAGCGGTCACTTTGTTTTGACCTGTTGGACAGAGCTTGGTTCTAGCTAATGGAACCTGTTCTCCTCCAGTGTTCTGTGCTGATGATGATTGTAATAGACGTCAGTGTCAGACTAATTAATGAGCTTCTATTAAAGACTGGTGGACTGAGAGACACTAGAGTCTCTTCACCTACACTGAGCTGATTAAGAGTCTTGTTCCAGAAATGATAAGAGGACATTAGAGCCATAATAAATCATGCTCCTGTTACTCTCCATACTTAAGTACCTTTGAAGGTAAATACTTTAGTACTGTTACTCCAGTGGAGGTCTGAAGGGAGGAACTTCTACTGACACTGGAGGAGTAGTTTACCTTGGAGATCTGTACTTTAAATCAACTACATGGTTTCTGTACTCTCTGTGAGGAAGGCAGGGCTGCAGCTGTTGCGATAAGAAGCACTGTTGGTAGGTTGGAGTCCATGCTAAGCTAAAAGCTAAAAGCTAGCTGTTTTCGTTTTTTCAAAGAAAGGTGACTGAAACATCAGACATTCAGATAAATAGGATAACATTTGTACTTTGGGCAAAATCACATTCTCTATAAAGATTACAACCAAACTAGAATTTTGGCTTTTAAATTACATGGTAAGATGAATCATACTTAACACGACCAGGCACATCAACTAACAGGATAAAATTATGGCCAATTTGGGTTTCAGATGAGTGAAATATCCCCTATATCAGCCTTTCAGCTAACTGGAATAACCTTAGTGTGTTCTGCACTATTTGTAAATTGGGGCAATTATTTATTTTTTTTGATTGAAGATTGATTGAAGGATAAATTATATTGAATACAGTAAAAATAATAACAATTCTAATAAATTTTGATTTCAGATGGACTTGAATGAAGTAGCATCATATCCAACTGTACTGTATCCGAACATATGTAATTGACGCATGCAATAAACGCATTGGAACACTGATAACACAAAGACTCTATCCGTCGTGGGCATACGTCGTCCTTGACCTCACAGTTCCAATGCCGATCTAACGCAGGGGATGTATTTCAGCTCGTTTATTTCCTTGACAAATACACTCATATTTCTCTGCAAAAGAAAAGAGTGACAGAGAGACAGAGGACGTATGGTAACTATGGGTTCGAAATCTCCCGTATGGTTCATTATGGTGGGGTGGAGAGCGTGTGCCCTGGCAGCTATCTGAATGTTCAGCAACAGCCCAACCAGACACAGTCTAGTATCTCAGTGCATCCACGACTACACGCTGACACTGAATGCATCCCAAGGCTTTTTGTGTGAGCTAGAACGCCACCTCCCTCTCTATGTTCCCATATATCTTTGCTCCTAACTTCTCTATACCTCCATTTCCCTCCTACTGTCTCTCTCGCTCCGTCTCTCCTTCGTTCCATTGGCTCTCATTCGCTCATCTGAAAAGGCGGACCTGCAAGTATAGATTTGGACAGTAAAGAGTGAGTGACTGAACAGGAGTGCGCTGAAACGTCAGAGTGACAGAGACAGACAGAGACAAGACCAGCAAAGAAAACTCTCCATACAGAGCAGAGACCCATGTGGATCAATGTAATGAGTGTGTGTATGTATTATGAACAATTGTGAACTGACCATGGCACCTTTGCAATCTGTCACAATTACTGCATAATACAAAACATTACTTTGCTTGTAAGTACGTTATGCCAATGTCAGAGACCACCCTGTTATTTAGCCTCAACACTCATCAGACTAAGTGTAATTCATCACTCATCACAGTACAATATTTAATGCATCAATATTCAATCAGTCCACTCCGTATGCATGTGCACTGCACTGCCGCTTTAACTCCTCCACCCTTCCCATCATCAAACCATCAGTTACAGCTGTGCTCTCCTCACAAAGGTTGCTCCCAAAGGAGTCACTGGCATTCCCGCCCCCTTCAAACAGACACCAACACGATGGGAATGTCCTCATCAAGGAAGCCGCGGAAAATAACCTTGGATTTCTATACTCACTGAATGGTCATTGTATCAGGGTTGCAATGATGGACACTGATGATAAAATGCTCTCAGGGTTATTATATACCAACCAGACTAGATAGCATAATCATCTCATCTCTGTTAATGATGTGTTAAGTACATTCAGGCTATGTTCAGGCTGCCAGCTCAAATCGGATTTCTGGCATGTCCGGATTGTATCCAGATGGATTTTTGACAGTCTGTACAGAGCATCCAGTTACCATATAGAGATGCTGGTGACACGGCTTTCATATGAGGAAGCAGGAGGTGCATCGTTTCACACTTCAGATTGTGTCAAGTTTCGCCCCTCAGTATAGTTACTATATAGTTACTGGCTATATAAACAGCGAAAAACCACATGAAATCCGATTTTTGCGA
Organism: Semaprochilodus insignis; assembly: GCA_034552555.1. Taxonomy (NCBI): domain Eukaryota; kingdom Metazoa; phylum Chordata; class Actinopteri; order Characiformes; family Prochilodontidae; genus Semaprochilodus; species Semaprochilodus insignis. The sequence continues at coordinate 3,271,167 of CM067498.1, forward strand.
ATCGGAACCAAACCACTTTTGAAGGTGGTTTCAAACGTGATTCCAATCGGATTTGTATGGACGCCTCTCGATCTGGATGCTCTGGACATTCAAAAAGAATCACAAAGTGCCTTTTACGTCTTCACAACATGGCAAACAGTGACGGCAAATCCAGAGTGGCGGAAGCACTGGGATTCAAAAGATCGTCAAAGAGCTCCGAACCGTGACTTGAAAGAGCACTGAAGACGAAACTTGACACAATCTGATGTGTGAAATGATGCACCTCCTGCTTCCTCATATGAAAGCCGCGTCACCAGCATCTCTATATAGTTACCGGTGCATACGTCATTACCACAGCAGCCCTTTCAGATAGATCGGTGATGTCTGGACCCACAAATCCGATCTGATCACTTACAAACAACAGTACAGACAGTCGTCTCAAAAGATCGGATTAGACAAAGATATCCAACTTGCCTGCAGTCTGACAATTAATGTTAATGATGTGTAAGTACATTCAGGCTCTGTTCAGACTGCCAGCCCAAATCGGATTTCTGGCATGTCCGGATTGTATCCAGATGGATTTTTGACAGTCTGTACAGCGAAAAACCACATGAAATCCGATTTTGGCGAATCGGATCCAAATCACTTTAAAAGGTGGTTTCAAATGCGATTCCAATCGGATTCGTGTGGACGCCTCTCGGCCTGGATGCTCTGGACATTCAAAACGAATCCAACTTGCCTGCAGTCTGAACACAGTCCATGTATGGAAAGCTACTGGCCCACATAATACCAGTGCTTTTGTTCTAAAACCATTGGCAGGAGAACTGGCTCCATGCTTGGTAAGCAATCTTCCAGCTTTCTGTAGATATGCAGGCTATTCCTAGTATACGGAAGACAATGCATACTGCATTGGGAATGTAATGATTTTTGCCCAGTAGCAATTACATCAGTCGTTATGAAATATGGTGAGTGGATCTCTCTCACCATAGCAATAAACCGTAAATTGGATTCATATCAGTTTGCACATAAAATGGCCATATCATCGGCGATGCAGCGGACATACTGGTGTTTTGCGTCAAACATCTGGACAAAGGCCTGCGAGCATCCAGGAGACATTTGGAACCAAACATGACTCCTTAAACTACCTCCCAAGATATCAGTGGGGTTGTTCAAAAACCTATTGTTAGCAGTTTTTGTTTATTTACTTTAATTCTAATGATCCATATTCCCTGCGGAGGTGTGTATTAATGTGCTCAGAAAGTTAATTACTGATCCCATAAAGCTTTCAGTCCTTTTAGAACCCTCTACTGCAGATCACCTACCAGCAGCTGATGTGAACATCACACTACTGGCCTGTCACACCTCATGCACTTCCTCTTTCCATCACACACACACACACACACACACACACACACACACACACACACACACTACAGGACTTCATCTGGGGGATTTACCCCATTTGCCCTGATATACCACTGTTGAAGTGTTCAATTAAATATGAGTAGATATGAATATTGGCTCAGCACACGCATGTGTTTGTATAACAATGGTTTTATAGCTCATTTAAAATGTTCTGATGACTGGACGGCTGGGAGCATCCAGGAGACATTTGGAACCAAACATGGCTCCTCAAACTAACTCCCAAGACATCAGCGGAGTTGTTCAAAAACCCATTTTTAGCACGTTTTATTGTCTTTTTGTTTATTTACATTCATTCTAATGAGCCAAATTCCTTGCCGAGATTAAAAAGGTTTTTATTAATGTGCTCAGAAAGTTAATTATGGATCCCATAAAGCTCTCAATCCTTTTAGAACCCTCTATTGCAGATCACCTACCAGCAGCTGATGTGAGCATCACACTGCTGGCCTGTCACACCTCATGCACTCACACCCACTTTACAGGCAAACATAACTAATAGGCTCTCTCTCTCTCCTTCTCTCCCTCTCTTCCTCTCCCACTCTTCATTATACACACACACCCAAACGTCACAGAGCATGCCTCTCACGCGCACACACACATGCACATACGTATGCAAGCAAACCCATACACAGCTCAGTCTCACTCTCACACACAAACAACGCCCTTTCCCTCCCTTTCTCCATCACACATACACACCCAAGCACCCCACTCTCACCCTACCCCTCCTTCCTACCCCCCCGCTCTCGCTCACACATGCATACACACACACATACAGAAAACATCCACACACATCCTGGCCTGCTCCGTCAGCTGAACTGACAGTATTAATGAGCTTCTTCTCCCCTCCTCTCAGCCTAAGCCAACTGGCACCCACTCGAGGGAATTTTTCGGTCTGAATTGCGGTCATTAATCACAATCTAGGGCAACACAGTGCCATCTCGCGTATGTGTGTGCGAGCGTGTGGCCATCAGAGGCATGAACACTGGGCGACAGCGAGAAGCGAGAATAAGAAAGGAACGGAGAGATTAAGAGCGGGGACACCGATCCAGACTGACTCACAACAACGTCACCAGTACAGTGGAAAACACAGCAGGTGACTGGCACGGTTCTCCCAGCAGGACAACAGAGCTGCACTCTCTGGATAATACACTGATATTGTGATCATATCGCTTCTCTATGGACACTGTGCCGGCCAGCCGGCTGGCTTGTGTGGCCAGGCTAAAAATCACCACATATAACTTCCAACATGAATGGGCGGGGCCGAGATGCTGCAGGCTGAACAAGTAGATTTGTAAATGCCCTGTCTTTTGTGACATCACTAAAATCAATTCATTCAAAATGGGGCATTTCTGTAACTTAAAAGGGACCCATCATGCTTTTCCAGTTTCCCATCTTTCCTGTAGTGTGTTATGGAGCTGTTTGCACATGTAAACAGTTTACTATAAAGTTTATAAAGGTCCAAAGCTCACATTACATGGTGATGTCATCTCGTAGCACAATCCTTATTGCCCACCTACTGGCAAGCTTGGCACGCCCTTTACTGAGCTAAACCAGTAAAAACGTACCACTCTGAAACGTCCTGTGCTAGTCTGGCTCACACAGTGTAAGTGGATCATGTCTATCAACTGAGGGGTGAATACAGATATACAGATATACAGTATCATATAAGTATGAGAAAAATACTGTGCTCTGAATAAAATTATAAACACTGATAATGAGCTAAATAGGGCCCTTTTATGTACCTACATAACCCAATTGAAAACATTAACAATACTTACTAAAGGTGAATCATTTGTGCTCCAAACACGAAATCAGTGCTCAATAAACAGCCTTTATTCTATTTATCTTTATTCTGGCTGATCTGAACTGCAATTGTATGATGTAAATAATGCGATCCAGGTAAGTGCACCTTCTGAATGCTGCTGCTACATACATCAAAATGTCATAGTGTAATTATAGATCATGGTGCCAAACAGCCAGTCGCTTGTTACCTTCAGTGTAGTGCTGTATTTGAGTAGGCCGATGCTTTTCCATTGATGATATATAAAAGTCAGTTTGACCCAGTAAAGAGCAAATAATGTTATTTATACTGGTAGTACTGGACACTGACGAGTAATTTATACCAAACACTGACGAGTAATTCATACCAAACACCGACGAGTAATTTATACCGAACACAGACGAGTAATTTATACCAAACACCGACGAGTAATTTATACCAAACACCGACGAGTAATTTATACCGAACACCGCCGAGTAATTTATACCGAACACTGCCGAGTAATTTATACCGAACACTGACGTGTAATTTATACCGAAGACTGCCGAGTAATTTATACCGAACACTGCTGAGTAATTTATACCAAACACCGACGAGTAATTTATACCGAACACTGACATTTTTAATGACAATGTTACCTTTTTCTAGACCCCGGATGTAGATGGGACTCAGAATGTTTCAGAATGTTATTCAGTTTCAGAAAGAGCAAAAAAGCTCCCGGTAGCAAGATGTGGTCCACGTATGCACCACATTAGGGCCAGGCATCAGATACTGCCGTATCTGTGCCAGACGTGGACCAGATCTGTTTTGGAACAGGTGGGCCAAATGCATGTTGTAAATATGTGGGCCACCTTTGGCTCACAGCAGATTGCCAGTGCCAACAGTGGGCCAGCAGTGCCATATCTTTGCCAGATGTGGCCCACATCCATGTGCTATCTGGGATTTAGCCTATTAACTTTCTGCATTGGTGAAAAAGTGACAAAATTAATAAAACACTGTGATTGGTAAAAAACGGGTCCAGTAATCAGTCCCAATGATTCATTTTGTTTGTTTTTCATTTCAGTGCATCTCTATATTTAGTCTAATAAAAGCATTGAAAAATAGTCATCGACCTATTTAAACGTCACAAGATCTAAACAGGTTGTAAATATTGATCAGTTTGTGATAATTACACACCATATTAAACTCACTGATGTCAAAAACTCAAAGACAGTACAGTTTTATATCACACGGGCCCTTTAAAAACACTTGCAAAGGAAAAAACACTAGGTAACAATGACCAAACAATTCATTGTGTAGCCCTTTAAGTTACACAGCGACAGTATGTGTAGGAGTACAACGCTGCTTTGCCCTCAATACTTCTGTAAGCAATCCAGTTCCATCAATGACCCTGCACCAGGAACAAAATGACAAGACGCTCTTCGGTGTCATCACGCATGCCAGAAATATCACACATGCATTTCTGACCAGGGTCAGTGGCGTGTAAGCGCAACACCATTCGGGCTTAACGCTGCACCAGGAAAGATCCAGTCAACAAATAAAGCACTGGCAATAAGATCAGCAGACAGGTTGTACCATCTGTGCACTATGACACTGTCGTTAAATCGGCCTTTGATTGTAGGTGCATGCACGTGGTGTAAGGGCAATCATAGGGGCCAAGCGATGTGACCCCCTCCCTTTCTTACTGCCTCCGTCTCTCCCTTCTCTCAATCAACACGCTCTCCTAGACAGCTGGGCTTGCTGCTTTTCTCCTTTTTCACTCCTTTTCTATTCCTTTTTCCCCCTCTCCATCAAGGCCCCCGAGCCTCCAGCTGATTGAGGGCACCAGGGAAATCATCTCTAGGGTCGATCTGTGGCCCCGCCTCCCAGCAAATGACCTAATCCATATGAATTCATGCTAATATAAAATGGGCTCTGCCCACTCTTACTCTCTCTCTCTCTCTCTCTCTCTCCCTTTCTCCCTCACCGACACAAGCATAGACACACACAGCATGGGGCCAGGCCTGCCCTCACAACAACACTCTCCCTAGGGAAGCCAAAGACAAATCACACAGCCGCCTGTACTGGGGATGAAAAATATGATACATGAGCGACAGCATGCACATCCACATCCACACATCCACACACACACACACACACAGATCGGTCACTCTATGAACACACACATCCTCAATGAATTGAGACACTACATGGATCTAGGATCATTTTTAAATGAAAGATATCAGAATAGATATTTGCCCAATTACTAAAAATAACATTCAGACATGTAGATGACATTTATGTTCTTTTATTTATATGTGTGGTATTGGCTTCCATGTTTTTCCACACCAGACCAAAGAGCTGAAACACCCAATTAAACTATTTGTCTTCTTGACTGGGGTGATATTTTATAAATCACATAGCAAAAAAACTGAAATAAGCCGTAAAGATCAGTGAAAATGACACAAACACTTTCCTTTCATTCTAACTAAATACTGCTTAAACAGTCCATGCAGCGCACAGATTTCCCGGCTAGTCCACCAGGCTTGAAACCACACGTACATACATACAGATTGGTCCCTCTATGTGCACACACATTCTCATCGAATTGAGACACTGCACATGTAGGATCATTATTTAAGCTGATATCAGAATAAATATTTGCCCAATTGCTAAAAATAACATTCAGACATGTAGATGAGGTGTGATCTGCTTATGGTGCCCGAAAAACCATGGAACAAAAAACATTACCCTGCTTTGTTGGAATAAAGGAGTTGTTAAAGGAGCAATGGGTAAAATAGTCTGTGGAAGTGATACTCCAAACAATAGGGGGCAGCATATCCCGAGGAAATGCACAGTCCTCCCTCCTCCCTCTTCAACATCAAACTTCATCCCTTTACTCACCAAGAGCATCTTCGCCCGTGGACAGCAGCACCAATGTTAATTGTTCTGCTTCTACGTATAACCATTTCTTTTGTTCGCTGCCGAACGTGGTTTCTTGCCGAGAGTGGCTGGTGGCTATCTTTAGTTTACTCTCCCATCATTGGTTACCTGTTCTTAAATGATCAAACCTGGAGCAGAACCTATAACACGATGGATAGGAGGATGGATCTCGCTGTCGGGGCAGCAGCACTACTTCATGCTCTCATGTTGGACTGATTCCACTCGACACTACAGTGACTCACTATCGCCTCTTCAGGTACAAAGTGGTATTACACCACAGAACTGGCCGGGGCTAGCTGGTTAGCATGCTAACTACAGCAGATATCTCTGCAACACAACATGTAGACATTTTGCCCATACCTTCTGTTGACCATTTTCATAAGCTGAACATCTCTCACATATCATCAATTTGCTGATTCAAACGGTTCATTCCCCAGTCCATATACAGACACTAAGCTGCAAATTTAGCTCCTCCTATTAACGTGTAACGTACAAAGCCTGTCAAGAGTGATTTTTCAAAAAGGCACACTGCAGGTTAGCCAATCAGAAGAGGGCTCATTTACATAGACATACTAACCATACAGTCGGTTTAATGCTAGAAGATAAAGAGAAGCTGGAAATAATGACTGCTTTTGGTACACACAACCATTTAAGCATCATAAGTGGACAACAGGGGAAAAAAATTTCCAACCAATAAGTAGATCTGGGCGGATTCCAGCTTCATCGGTTGCATTTCAGCTCTGCACACGTACCGCATCCTGAACCTGGGACGGGCACTGTTGGCTGAGTGCATTTCGGCTCATTAATGGCTTGCCGGACCTGGACCGAGTCGTCAGGAACTGTCTTCGGAGTGTATTGAGCCCCTGAAATGTTTTTCCCCACCCCTCCCAATTTTCTTCCCAATTTTAGTTGTGCCCAATTGGAATTGGTAGCTAGGTCTCCCTCCAACACACTATACTACTAATGATGAGTAAAGGTTAGTGCATCCTCATAGGGGGAAATGAAAGACCATCCTACTCACAATTGGTTCAGAACCTAGGATAGATCCAGAACAGGGTAAGGAATGAACAGGAATGACTTTCAGGAAAAACGACTGACCGGGCCTCATAACTGCATTACCCAGAGGGATCTGAAACAGGCACCTTCCAATTAGATTCTACTGTGAATGAGCTTCTCAGTGATTGGCTGTAGTTGGCCTAGTGCGCCATGGTTGTGTCTAGTGTGGGCGGAGCCAAGTCTTCGCTCATAAATTTAGAAAAATGCAGTTAGTCACGAGTGGACATGAGCTGCCTAAACATGCTCACTCCATGCTAAACTCCGCTGAAGTTCTGGTTGGATTTTGACATGTTTAGGAGACGACACATCATAGATGTATTCAAAAATCTGAAATATGATTGACGGGACCATTTACGCCTGCAGCACCTGGCTATTTTTAAGCAATCTGTGTCCGCTTCAAGTTTGCGAAACAAAGAACCAGTCCAGAAAATGAATGTCATAAAATCCACGTGCCAGTCAATCAAACACAAATAACACGGTGGCAACACAAAGAAGCAATAGCAGGGGAGAGCCAACACTGAGACGGATTAGTTTGCACAGTTCCCAGTCTCTGCCATGTCTCTCAGGCATGTCGTACGTTCGGATAACCCAGCTAGTAGCAAATGATTGCTTCTAGGGGCAGCAGCACTACTTCATGCTCTCATGTTGGACTGATTCCACTCAACACTACAGTGACTCACTTCAGGTACAAAGTGGTATTACACCACAGAACAGGCCGGGGCTAGCTGGTTAGCATGCTAACTTCAGCAGATACCTCTGCAACACAACATGTAGACATTTTGCCCATACCTTCTGTTGACCATTTTCATAAGCTGAACATCTCTCACATATCATCAATTTGCTGATTCAAACGGTTCATTCCCCAGTCCATATACAGACACTAAGCTGCAAATTTAGCTCCTCCTATTAACGTGTAACGTACAAAGCCTGTCAAGAGTGATTTTTCAAAAAGGCACACTGCAGGTTAGCCAATCAGAAGAGGGCTCATTTACATAGACATACTAACCATACAGTCGGTTTAATGCTAGAAGATAAAGAGAAGCTGGAAATAATGACTGCTTTTGGTACACACAACCATTTAAGCATCATAAGTGGACATCAGGGAAAAAAAATTCCCAACCAATAAGTAGATCTGGGCGGACTCCAGCTTCATCGGTTGCATTTCAGCTCTGCACACATACCGCATCCTGAACCTGGGACAGGCACTGTTGGCTGAGTGCATTTCGGCTCATTAATGGCTTGCCGGACCTGGACCGAGTCGTCAGGAACTGTCTTCGGAGTGTATTGAGCCCCTGAAATGTTTTTCCCCACCCCTCCCAATTTTCTTCCCAATTTTAGTTGTGCCCAATTGGAATTGGTAGCTAGGTCTCCCTCCAACACACTATACTACTAATGATGAGTAAAGGTTAGTGCATCCTCATAGGGGGAAATGAAAGACCATCCTACTCACAATTGGTTCAGAACCTAGGATAGATCCAGAACAGGGTAAGGAATGAACAGGAATGACTTTCAGGAAAAACGACTGACCGGGCCTCATAACTGCATTACCCAGAGGGATCTGAAACAGGCACCTTCCAATTAGATTCTACTGTGAATGAGCTTCTCAGTGATTGGCTGTAGTTGGCCTAGTGCGCCATGGTTGTGTCTAGTGTGGGCGGAGCCAAGTCTTCGCTCATAAATTTAGAAAAATGCAGTTAGTCACGAGTGGACATGAGCTGCCTAAACATGCTCACTCCATGCTAAACTCCGCTGAAGTTCTGGTTGGATTTTGACATGTTTAGGAGACGACACATCATAGATGTATTCAAAAATCTGAAATATGATTGACGGGACCATTTACGCCTGCAGCACCTGGCTATTTTTAAGCAATCTGTGTCCGCTTCAAGTTTGCGAAACAAAGAACCAGTCCAGAAAATGAATGTCATAAAATCCACGTGCCAGTCAATCAAACACAAATAACACGGTGGCAACACAAAGAAGCAATAGCAGGGGAGAGCCGACACTGAGACGGATTAGTCTGCACAGTTCCCAGTCTCTGCCACGTCTCTCAGGCATGTCGTACGTTCGGATAACCCAGCTAGAAGCAAATGAAAGAAAGCTGAACATCTTAGCAAAAAACAATAGCTTCAGTGTCTGAAGATACGTATTTCCAGGAATTAGCGCAGTCAGGACTAACAAGCCAAACATGCCCAAAAAGGGGGCTGGTTGGCCCATGTTACGGGGATGGTTGGCACAATGTTCAAAGGCTAGCATTTCAAAGACTGGAGTAACAAATACACATGATCAGTGCAATCAAAATAAAGGAAACCACAAAAGTAAAGGTTAAATGTCATTTTAATGTTAATGTCAATAAATGTATCATTAGGAAAGTACTGGAATCTGAAAACAGAGTATCTGTACTTATAAAAGTACTTACATTTATATGACATTCATATTCTTTTATTTATATGTGTGGCATCGGCTTCCATGTTTTTCCACACCAGGACTGAAACACCCAAGTAAACTATTTGTCTTCTTGACTGGGATAATCACTTACGTTATAATCACGTATCAAAACAAACTGGAATAAGCCACAAAGACCAGTAAAAACGACACAAATACTTTCATTTCATTCATGAACACTGTTAAACTTCAACGCTCCATGCTGCGCACAAATTTCCCGCTAGTCCACCAGGCTTGAAACCATCATCCAATTACAGTCCAGGGTAAACTTGACTGCTCTCGAGGGTAAACGAATGCACCGTGCTCTTTTATAAATGATATTTTTATTGAGTAGAGTGGCTTGTATGACCGTTTGGATAACAGATGACTGTATAACTTCCTTGCTGCACCACCGCGCAGCACAAACGCAGTATATGTCAATGGCTAGTAGCTGCTGAGACGCTCACGCCATGCAGAGGCGGCATGTGTGAATTAGGCATAAGTAGATATCTTAAAAGAACATGAGTAATTTATTATTATTATTTTATCTTTATTTTTAATGGGCTGATATTAATGCCAAAATAGGCTACATTTCCTGATTTTATCAGAAGAAATCTCTGTGCACTGTGAGCAAATGTAACCAAGACCAGAGATTCCTTGTATGTGTGAACATACTTGGCCAATAAAGCCTGATTCTGATTTTTATGTAAAGCAGACATTTAACACTCACATATAGAAAGAACAGAATGATACCAGTTTCATAACCAGATTTTGAGAGACTGGCAGTTGAATCAGGCTCCTCAGAGCAAATCATTGAACAGCTGAATATCCAGGGTTGACACTAATCACCAGACCTAACTGGAACAGGCAAAACAGATCATGTAGTCAGTGTTTTACAGTTAACCAGGCTAAATCATGCTCACTTTGTTGTGAGTCAGTGTTCATTAAGTACTGATGATCTATCAACATGCTCAGAAAAATAAGCTATGGCATAATCTGTCTTCATATCTCCCACCACCAGTCACAAGCATGTTCACAAATATGACATCAAACATATGATCAGCATCAAAGAATAGTTGCACAAATAGCTGCACCCAGAAAGAATCAACCCAAGGAATGAAACTTGGTGGGTAGGTTTGACATGGTGAGGCATGCAAATGATTCAAGTATCACACTCAGCAGACATCCAGCGGGCACCGATGTCCTCCATGAGTCATCCTGTTAGTGCCAACACCATTGGCAGACGGGTGCATGACGCAGGACCACATGCACACAGGCCGTTACAACGACTGTCCTTAACACCACGTCAACGTCACCAAAGACTGCAACGGTGTCGTGCCAGACTGTCATGGAGTGACTCAGAATGGCAGCGGGTCATCTTCAGTGACGAGTCCTGCTTTTGTCTTGGTGGACCAACGAATCCACTGTGGTCAGCACCAAAATGAATGGTTTGTTGTCCCACAACATTTGTCCAGAAGGCCTGGTGTCACTCCACCTCCACCCCTACTGCACCATCTGCAGGAACTGTGTGAGGATATTCAAGCTGCATGGGATGGATTATCACAGGACACCATTAGGAACCTCTACAACTCCATGCCGGGACATCTGGCATGTTGGGTTAGCAAACATGGCGGCCCGACTCCATACTGAGAGACACTACTTCTGTATGTGTAGCTCAATAAATATTGATCATATCAGTCTAAATTTATCATCATTTATTGTTCCTGGTAACCTTTATCTTGCCTCCCAACAGCACTGCAGTCCCACACTTCCTTCTGGGTGCAGCTGTTCTTTTGACGATGGGTGTATAATAACAACAGAACAGAGATATAGCTGTCAAAGTTGCAGGTAAAAACCAATCTAGGTTCTAATTGAAAGTCAGTACAAACAGATCATGAAGACTTCCCTTTTGTGCAGCAATGATAGCAATCACAAGAAGAAGCACTCACTAGATGTTATTTTTGCCACCAGTAGAAAACCAGAGGTGAGTCATATGCTTCATCACAATTCATCCCAATGTAATCTAGGCCAATTAACACCAATGCAAACACTCAGTTATGGGCTTAAATTAAAAGATAATAAAGTTTATTCTTTGGCAGCTCACAGAAAAGACACAAGCTGTAAACCAATTACACCAAATTTGGCCCATAAACGCTCTGATCTCTCACGTCTTCCGTGCCATCCTGTCTTCTGCTATCCATTTGATACAGCAAGGACACTCTCTCCTCCTGCAGCTTTTGTTTTGTCCTTTTATGTTGGGTCTTGAGATGTGATGCTTGGGATGACTCTATACCTTAAAAGTGACAGCAATAAAAAAAAAAATCTCTGAACCTAAATAAAGGACTGGCACTCTTGTTTCTCAGGGCCAAGTGCACCAACCTACATCAATGCCAATACACAGCTCGATTTGCACAGGATCAGACCATTACAGAGAATCAAAACAACCTTTTACAGGTGTATTTTCAAGTGCTTTCATACAAAGGCAGCACTCCTGTCCGAGAGCTCTTTTCTTGCAGCCAGATGTGCCATTCAAAGCTCACAGCATAGAATTAACATCTGAGGGAAAAAACAATCTAGCAGTCTAACAAAGATGTGCATACCTTTACCGGCATCCACATGTGGGTGGTAACTAGTGGCAGTTACTCAGTTTCTTGTTATGAAAGGGGAGCAGTCATAATGTCAAATTCATCACTGTCCAATGAAAAACATTTTTTTGTCGATTTGTACTTTTATGCATCATTTGAACACAGCAGCTGCTGTTTACACTGTGTGAAGGTTTCGTGATGAATGAACCAACAGAAATTGCTCAAAAGTGCTTGAAAAAATGTCGGGTTCCATTGACTTACATGGAAGTTAAATGAGGTTTTTGCCCTCTTCTATAAAGTTGCCATTTTGGGGATACATGTTTTTCTTTGGATAGCTACGAAATAGTCTTGATTTATTTTCCAGCCAACGTTCAGAATGACAATCATAAAATGCAGTAAGTAAGTCAGTCAGTCAGTCAGTGAGTCAGTCAGTCAGTGAGTCAGTCAGTCAGTCAGTCAGTCAGTGAGTGAGTGAGTGAGTGAGTGAGTGAGTGAGTGAGTGAGTCAGTCAGTCAGTCAGTCAGTCAGTCAGTCAGTCAGTCAATCCATCCAAGCTAACACTGTTTTAGGGCAGCACAGTTGCCTCACAGCAAGAAGGGCCTGGGTTTGATTCCCAGCTGGGGCGTCCGGGGTTCTTTGCGTGTTCTCCTCGTGTCTAGGTGTGAGTGTCAATGTGTCTGTCTATGTGTGCATGTCTACATGGACTGGTGCCTGCCCAGGGTGTTCCCTGCCTTCCGCTTTAATGTGTGCTGAGCTCCATCACCCCCTGCAACCCAAATAGATAAGTGACTGAATGAATGACGTTGTTTTATTCCAGAACCTACAAAGCACATTCCTACATCTCCCAGAGTTCTTTTGTGCTGCTGGAGCTCATCAGGAGCATGCCTATTGCGCTGGATGACCACAGCCATTTTGCTGCCACGGTTTGCTCGGAGGGGGGGTCTTGCTAGTTGACGTACTGTAAAATTAGAAACAAATAAGAATGAGTACCACAATGATGATACCACTCACTCACTCACTCACCCACTCACTCACTCACTCACCCACTCACTCACTCACTCACTCACTCACCCACCCACTCACTCACTCACTCACCCACTCACCCACTCACTCACCCACTCACCCACTCACTCACTCACCCACTCACTCACTCACTCACCATCTACACCCCTTATCCTTCTTGGGTGCAGGAGTGGTGCTGGAGCCTATCCCTGTACTGGAAACACCCTGGCCAGCCTGGATATCCAACTGATATATATAACTGGTAATTGTGTATTTCTGAGGACTTGATGCTTGTTTGGGGTTCTAGAAAGCCATCTGTCTAGGGCTCTGTCTCAGAACGCAGTATCTCTTGCTTTACCCAGATGTTTTTAAGCTTAGTCCATGTTTAGCTAGTGCGATTTCTCTTTCCTTCTTCAGCGGTTCCCCTCATGCTTCCTGCAACTGGCTGCTTCTCATAAATGCCATGCTTTTATGTGCACACACACGAGAATTAATCACAGCCTGAGCATCTAAACCTGGATTAACAGAGAACGTTGTTAACTGTGGTTGTGAAATGAGCTAAACGTGCCGTTGCTCATTTTTCAGCTCTAGATAAGTCTATTATTTTTTGAGACATGATTAAATAGTCACTTTTAATTTCATTCGAGTGCAACACAACAGTACTGTAATAACCCAGAGGACATTACAGGGCCCCCTGGCGGCTGCACGGCCCTAAGCAGCTGCTTATGCAGCTTATTAGGAGGAGCCGGAACTGATGATGACTGTGTTTGGTAGGAAGCTGTGTCGTCTCTGAAATGAATAAATTATTTTATTCTGAGTCAGTCAACATGCTAACAAATCTGAATTGGAGCACTGTCCGTGGACACCGTCAACAGAAACACAGAAACCAGAGATAAACAGATCTGAGGTAGGCTGGCCATAATATCAATACCTGATGTAGCACCGCACACATATACTTTAGTTACTATAAAGAGTGTATGCGTGCTACATTTGCATTTAAAGAATCAACTAATCCGCCGGTCCATCCGCATGCTGTCCATCCGTCCTGTTTAAATCAACTCAGAATAAAATTTTGAATACATTTGGGACACATTTGGCCAAAAACCAAAACTGAAAAATATTAAAGTCACTGTTTAATCTATTTTTATTTTCATTCCCATTAACGTAATTTAGTAAGTGTTAGAGTTTGACACTGCAGTTCTATACTTTATTCGGTACTTGAAGAGTTTATCACCAAATGCATTCAGAATCCCATTTACACCTTGAGCATCGGGATTATGTCTGCATAATATTTTGCATATAATAAATGCAAGTGTAAACGCAGCCAAGACGCATTTAAAACAGATCCAATTTAAAGCAGATACAAATCACTCAGATCATGTCAGGAGGTGCTCTGAGACACATTTGAGCCACATGCTACATAGCAGTGTAAACATATTCGTCTCTCCGAGACATTTCACAACCCCTTCCAATACACCCAAACCTTTCCCAGTACAACCTAAACCCCTCCCAGTACAACCAAAACCCCTCCCGGTACAACCAAAACTCTGTCAGTACAACCAGACCTCCTCCTAGTACAATCAAAACCCCTCCCAGTACAACCAAATCCCCTCTCAAAACAACCAAAACCCCTCCCAGTACAACCAAAACCCCTCCCAGTACAACCAAACCTCCTAGTACAATCAAAACCCCTCCCAGTACAACCAAACCCCCTCTCAATACAACCAAGACCCTTCCGAGTACAACCAAAACACCACCGTGTACAACTAAAACTTCTCCCAGCACACTCAGAACCCCTGCCGGTACAACCAAACCCCCTCCCAATACAACCAAGATCGTTCCCAGTACAACCAAGATACCTCCCTGTACTATCAAAATCTAGTACATCACTGGGAACGTGATCCGTGTCTGTGAGAAAGATTATCATGGAGAACTCACACGGATGGGGTCTGGAAACCAAACCAATAGCTGGTAATTGGTCACAGCATAAAGAGTGGATCTCCATATTCCATACTACACAGCAATGGGATTTCAGCCCGACTAACCGGAGGCTAATCTGACTACCCAGGGTAAATGCATGTGGCCAAAATCTTCTCAGGATGCAATCCGGATACCAGTCACATGACGTGACCAGGTGTAAACTGGGTCTTTAAAATTCTGATAATGGCACTTCAGACACTATTTCAATAAACTGTCAATCATTAAAACAGTTTTAGGGAACTTTTTCCACCCCTGAATTATTACACACATATAAACACACACACCCAAACAGACGTGCACTCTTACAGCCCATTCAGTGCCCTCCTGATTCAGTGACGGTTTTCTTTCCCCTTATTGAACTACAGCCACTTTCCATAAGCCCTCCCCGGCTTGCGGAGCACTGAGGTCAAGCACCCAGCAGCGGATCATAACAATCTTCCTCTCTGAGTAAGACTGCCTCTGGGCACTGCCGCCTCCTGCCTCCACCAGGAGCTGACAAGCGGATTGTTGAGGATCTCATGGAGAAATTCATGGCAAAATTACAGAGCAGAAAGGCGAATGGTGCAAGCTCAGCTGTCTGCAGGCAAACAGAGGGAGTAACCAGCTATCAGAGAAAAGCACTCGTTTACTGGACAGACGAAGGCAGAAAGGGCCAGTAACCACTACCTGTCATGAAGCTGGCGTTCTTTCAGAGAGAGAGACAGAGAGAGAGAGAAAGAGAGAGCAAACAATTACACTGATGGTGCACTCTCTCTACCAGCCTGTGGTTTAGTAGTACCTGTTAGATGCAACCCAAAGACACCAGTCCACCTTGAGAACAAAACCAGTGTTAAATAGAACCATTTGTAATGATTAGGGGTGTGCACGGTTAATCAAGCACCCTGATAACTCTTCAAGGTGCCAGTATTCCAAGACTGAAATCACTGACCAGTTACTGTAACACTGAATTTGCTGTATTTGCACTGTATTTGGAGAAAATCCACAGGCTAACAAGTCAGTTATGGTTTTGCTAGTATTTGGGAATGAGTACACTATATGGCCAAAAGACATCAGTCCAAATAATTAATTTCATCAATCATCAAGTTCATCAAGCATAAAGCCATGCAATCTCATAGGCAAGCACTGGGAGCACAATGGTCGCACTGAAGAGCTCAGGGACGTGAAATATGGGGCTGCCATCTTTGCACATCAGTATGTGAAATCTCTGACCTATCAGATCTGCCACGGACAACTGTAAGTGCTGCATTTGTGAAATGGAAGCATCCAGGAACAACAACAGCTCAGCAATGAAGTGGTAGACCATGCAAGCACACAGAGCTGGACTGCAGAGTGTTGAAGTGCACGGCACATAAAAATGGCCTATCCTCTGTTGCATCACTCACTACAGGGTTCCAGACTGCCTCTGGAAGCTACATCAGCACCAGAACTTTGCGTAACGGCCTTAATGAAATGATCTTCCATGGCCAAGCAGCTGCACATGAGCCCTAGATCACTATGTGCAATCAATGCCAAGTGTTGGGTAGAGTGGTGTTAAGCATGCCACACGTGGGTTTCACTATCAGGTAGTCTGATGGATGAATCTGGGTTTGACGTATGCCGGGATGCATGCATAGTGCCAACAGCAAAGTTTGGCAGAGGAGGAATAATGGGTCTGGGGCTGTTTTTCTGGGTCTGGACCCCAAGTTCCAGCGAAGGGTAATGCTAATGCTACAGCACACAAAGACCTTCCAGACAGTTATATGCTTTGTGGCAACACCTTGAGAAAGACCTTTTCCTGATCCAACATGACTGTGCCCCTGTGCACGAAGCGAGGTCTGTAAAAACAAGGCTTGAGGAGTTTGGTGTGGAGGACCTTGCAATTTGGTGTGGAGAGCCATGCAATCTCATAGGCAAGCACCGGGAGTACAGTGATCGCACTGAAGAGCTCAGGGACGTTAAACATGGGGCTGCCATCTTTGCACATCAGTATGTGAAATCTCTGACCTGCTAGATCTGCCACGGACAACTGCAAGCGGCCTGCACAGAGCTCACTGACTTCAACCCCAATTAACACTTTTGGGATGAACTGGAACATCGTTCGCGAGCCAGGCCTTCTCATCCAACATCAGCACCCGACTTCACAAATGACATGATCCGGAATCCTGTGGAAAGCACAGAAAAGTGGAGGCTGCCACAGCCACAAAGGGGGGCCCACTTCGTATTAATGCCCATGGTTTTCAGGTGTCCACATACTTTTGGCAAACCATGAATGCCTGAATATAAGCGCATGCCAAGGACACATCATTATTATGCTTGTTCACAGATGTAGGCAATCAATTTCCTATTACATCCCTCCAGCCCTAATAATCAAATGCAGATCTATTTGAGCTTTCTATGCAGTCCTTACAGTATTTAGTATTAGACTAACACTATTAACACTATTATACACTTCTATAGGAACAGACGCATATTATCTTTTGGCCTGTATGAACTCTAAAGCTTTCAGTTGCACGTCAATTCTTCAGACGTACTGTAACTCGTCTGGCACGTCTGGCACGTCTTCAAAACAAAAGTTTAATCATTGGAGACATACGCCTACTCATTCAGAGTGGCTTGGTGTGAAACGGTTCATTGCAGAGAAACTCAGATCTCTTCACAATAGTGGTGATGGGAACCGGCGGGCTGCAATATCTACGAATATAGCCATTATATAGTCACAATCCGGAACGACCAGTGAACCGGTGATCTCTCACTCATCTTCTAAACCACTTTGTCCTTCTGGGTCACGGGGGGGGTGCCGGAGCCTATCCCAGCACTTACTGGGTGGAAGGCAGGAAACTCCCTGGACACCCATCGCAGTGCGGACACACAGACATTCACACACACACACTCACACCTCGGGGGAGCAATTTAGCATCTCCAGTTCACCTGACTGCATGTCTTCGGACTGTGTGAGGAAACCCACACGGACACGGGGAGAACATGAGAACTCCACACAGAAAGGACCCCGGACACCCCGTCTGGGAATCGAACCCAGGCCCTTCTTGCTATGAGGTGACAGTGCTACCCACTGCGCCACCATGTCCACCAGTGAACCCACACAGGTCTTCTGGACTTATATGTAATGCTGATGATGGTACACCAGTGGTTAATCATTCACACTCTCACTCACTCACTCATCTTCCAACCTGCCTAATCCTACTGGGTTGCGGGGGGTGCTGGAGCCCATCCCAGCTCTCAGAGGACGGAAGGCATGAGACAGCCTCAGCAGTCTGCCAGTCCGGAGTTGCTGGCCAGAGACAGACATACACAGACACTCATACCTGGGGCGGGGGGGCAATTTAGCATCTCCAGTTCACCTAACTGCACGTCTTTGGACTGTGGGAAGAAACCGGAGCACCCGGAGAAAACCCACGGTGCCGGGGAGAACATCCAAACTGACAGAAAGGAGCCCGGTCTGTGAAGCAAACCCAGTCTGTTCTTTCTGTGAGGTGGCAGCGCTACCCACTACACCACAATGCCCTCCAGTGATCCTGCCCATCAGGTCTCTTGGGTCCCTTTTGTAATGCTGATGATGGTAAAATGGTGGATAAGCTTTGGAATCCATTTCCCTCACAGCATCTTGCATATACAGGGGTTGGACAATGAAACTGAAACACCTGTCACTTTAGTGTGGGAGGTTTCATGGCTAAATTGGACCAGCCTGGTGGCCAATCTTCATTAATTGCACATTGCACCAGTAAGAGCAGAGTGTGAAGGTTCAATTAGCAGGTAAGAGCACAGTTTTACAGTTTTGCTCAAAATATTGCAATGCACACAACATTATGGGTGACATACCAGAGTTCAAAAGAGGACAAATTGTTGGTGCACGTCTTGCTGGTGCATCTGTGACCAAGACAGCAAGTCTTTGTGATGTATCAAGAGCCACGGTATCCAGGGTAATGTCAGCATACCACCAAGAAGGACGAACCACATCCAACAGGATTAACTGTGGACGCAAGAGGAAGCTGTCTGAAAGGGATGTTCGGGTGCTAACCCGGATTGTATCCAAAAAAGGACTTGTATATGTCATTCCCAAGACAAACTGACGCTGTATTGGCCGCAAAAGGAGGAGGAGGCCCTACACCATACTAATACATGATTGTGGTCTAAAACCAGGTGTTTCAGTTTCATTGTCCAACCCCTGTACCTCTCCACCATGCTTTAGGCCATAACTTATCATAAAAACAGGCATCAGCCTTGGCTGCCGAGCTCGGACCTTGAACCTGGAGGCGGCATTCCATTTTTTCCCCACTGCTGAGACCTTACGACCCCTTGGGTTCTGTTTGCGCTCTGTATTTCATGCGCACACACCTCCAAAAGTACCTCCCCTTCTAAATAGCCTTAAAGTAGCCTAATTAGCTACTTAGCGGAGCACCCACTACAACATATCCATGACTCAGAGACTCGATCACCACCACTGTAAACAATTCTGACTCCAGAATGGACCGTTCCACATCAGACCACTCTGAGTGACTGTGTTCACATCTTAATCATTTCATTTTGGACCATTTAACGTAGAAATATCACTGGAATTCCTCATTAAGTATATGATGCGTGACAATTAAAGCTCTCCATATTCAGCCTTGTTGACTTTGTCGACTGATCACTGTCGCCCTGCACACTCTTATGGGCCCCCAGAAGAAAAGGCGGGGTTGATTGGTCATGCTGTCACCAGCGATCTGTTTCAGTGGTTTCATGTTTCCCCAAGCCGGAGCCGAGCACTCGGCCAACGAGGGTAAATCCTCTTTCATGCACAAAGGCTTCGCCTCACGCGAATCGCCGGCGGCGGGACGCGGTCCTTTTCCTATGGATGACATCACCATGCAGCCAGATTTATTACTACTATATTCGTTTTGCTCCAGCTTTATTAAGAAGGTCATCTCGGGATCTTTACAATCAGCGTGTCCTAACACTCACTCTCCTACAAAGCGTATCCTCCGCTCGCCAGGCTGAGAAATCCTCCATTGTTGTTAAATATCTTTGTTCTGACGATTTTGTAGGTGCCGAGCGAACTGTGTCTGATACAAAGACAAACAGAGGAGAGGAGGTGGGGGGAGGAGCGGAGGATTTCCCCCCATTTGCCTGAAATGTTTCTTTGATTGGCTTCTTTGTCACGTGGGGATAATGCACCTGAAGTGGACACAGAGGGTTAAAAGCCCTGGCAGAATGTGGAGCGGGCCGCCTGGGGCCCGAAACGGAATTCCACAGGAACCAATTAGATGGAGCTGCCGGGGTTGGAATGCGAGCAGGGGATTCTGGGATAGGGCGCAACAGCCCCGTTTCATCTGTGCCGCCTCAACTGGACATGTTTGTGTGCGAGCTTGCGCGTGTAGGTTTATGAGAGGCGACAGTATGGGGGCAGTTAGCATTATGTGCGCTAGCGATGTCATTCCTTTTTTCTTTTTTTTTTTAACATTATTATTTTTCTGCTTTTGCTGGTGATTCTTTTCCCTTGATGTGCACATAATTTGCTTTTGTCTAGTTCCATTACCTCCAAACACACCTCGCATGATGAAAAAGGCTTCTCGTTATTTCCAGAGGCGGCGGTCGCCGGAGCACGTACTGGATGGGCGGGATGCTGAAAGAGTGCGTAGTGGTCTTTGCCGAAGGAAGATGAAAGAAGGAACGAAAGAAAGAAAGAAAGAAAGGAGGGAGAGCAGGAGGGAGGGAGGATGGTCGCAAATGAACCAAATGTAACCGCCATGTGTTGGTGGTCTCAGATCCTCCTGGGGCCTCCATTGCTGCCGAGCTGGGACCTTGAACCTGGAGGCGGCATTCCTTTCTTTCCCAATGCTGAGACCTTATGACCCCTTGGGTTCGGTTTTGAACTCTGTAATTCGTGCGCACACACCTCCAAAAGTGCCTCCCCTTCTAATTAGCCAGTTGGGCTATGTTAAGGAGCACCCACTGACACAGACGCTCAACATCTTGTATGGTCTCCATAGAAAAGCACTGCCAGTAGAAAGGGATGCTCTAGAGCAGCCGCTCAGGGGTCTAAGATCGCCATGATCAGTTACACCATAATCTCTGTACCTCAGCTAAACCAGGTTGTATGTAAATTCATTTAATGACAGGGGAAACACTGCATATGGCACATGCAATCACTCCAATAGATTGTAATACACTACACGAAGTGACAAGAGCGATTTGGCTTCCGTTGTTTCACTGCACCACAAACTAAGAAATCGCTTGTCGCCCAGACAGGGCCAATGTTGGGTAGTAACGAAACACATGTAAGTGTTATATAACCAGGATACAATGAAAAGGTAGCTGTATTCAGTTGCAGTGCAATAACAGTTACAGGTATATATTCCAACCACATACATACAAACTCTCAGCTTTTCCTCACCAGAGTTGTGTAGTGTGGAAGGATTGTTCATTTTGGGAAGGAGTCAATCTGCCACACATGGAGAAATCTGAAGAAAAAGCCCCTCAGCCAGTATTAGCCAGTCTATAGGCCAATCTATGGAAATATTAGTAATTATTTTATTTGTATTGGCAGAACTAAGAACTAAGGTTTGCTATATTGCCAGATTCTACAGCATTAACATTAATGTTAACTAAGAATCACACTGTGGAACAGAAGACTAAGCTCACTTTTACATATATACGATGGACTGGCGGCCTGTCCAGGGTGTTTCCTGCCTTCTGCCCAGTGACCACTGGGAAAGGCTCTAGCAACCCCTATGACCCAGAACCCTGCATTAACACTAACAGGCAACAAGCCGCTTATGTCGGCACAAGTTTGTTTCTTGTGAGTGTGTTCGAGGCTGCTCATGTCGTCGCGTGTAGCCGTGTATAGGGTCCAGGAAAGCTAGCTAGTTCAGAAAGCAACTATTTGAATGGAATTAATATGGAAACCTAACTGCTTACATTCATGGCTAGCTTATTGGTTTGTTAGCATGCTTAGCTATCAAGTGGCCTAACTCTCTAGAGACACCAACAATATCTGCTACTTTCTTCCACACTTAATTTTTCTGTAAACCTATATGTGCAAAGTTGCATCATATAAACTGGGGAAAATAGGAACAGCGGTTATGAGCTTCTCTTCCATGGTTAGCTCCAAACTGTTAAGCATAGGAATGAAGGCCGGTAGAAACAAAGTGTTCAGACAGCAGAAGCAGCTGGGGGGACCTCGGACCCCCATGTACACGACTGGTCCAGATAATTTGATGGAGCCAGTTGTTTAGGGTGCAGCTTCACTGCGTCATAATTCATCTGCATAAAGCTTGTTGCTCTGTTGGCGTGTCAGTTGCCGCTAACTGGTCACTTGTCGCTCGGTCGCATGCTGGTGTGAACGTAGGGGAAGGACAAGCAGGTTGGAAGATGAACAAATGAATGAATGATTCTGTCTTCAGTAGTTTTTGAACAAAAAACTACTTCAGCCGAAGAAAACGGCGGCGGGTAACACTGGGGAGAAATATGGGTGTAGTGATTGTAGTGGGGGATGTTTTCATCAGAATGAGCCTCAGAAAGTTAAAATATACAGGTCTGAAGATTAATAAAAGATGAACTCGCTTTAGAGGATCAGTTTTAGAGTGAAATAGCCAAGGGTAGCTAACAGCTAGGCTAAACGTATTTCAGGTGAACTGAGCAGCATTAGCAGCAGCTAGCTCTAAACAGTGGATACAGTAATAACAGCTCTGAGGTAAATGTGAGGTAACTGGTCATGTGACTGTATTAGTATACTACACTGTAGGTCAGAACTTGTTACTGTACAGTATACTACACACGGGGCGTATACAGTGTGCAGTACATACTACTGTAGTATGCAGTGTGCAGTATAGTAGTGCGGCACTTTGAATACAGCCATAGACTTTTAGAATGGTCTCTATTTACAACTATTGTTGATGAGGGGTCTCAAAAGAGGATATCTACCACACTGAGCTTTTGACTTTGGTATAAACGGCCTATAACCTATAAACAGTGCCGTGTTCCTGTTTGCCTTGTGTAAAGTTGAAGCTGTGTTGCTGAAATGATCTGGTCTATCTGATTATAGGATTTTAAGGTGACGAGAAACCTGAAGGTAACAGGAAAGCAGTCTTTTGTACTGGTATAGTTTTTTTAGGCAACCCTCCCAACCCTGGTGATAACAGAGTAAGAGGATTCAAGCAAAGCGAGAGTGTACAAATCAGGACATTTTTTTTTTAACCAGTGAAATTGGTGCACACAAACGTTTAAAATGAAATATAAAATGCAACAAAACACTTTATATAAAGTGGGTCCCTTTATGCAGCAGCACTGCAGGTAGCTGAGATTGACTTGGGTTGACTTGGCTACAAGGACCAGGCTAATTAGACAGACAGACAGGAGAGATGTATCATGAAGAGAAAAACGGCCCAGTGGGAATATTCTTGATTGCTACTGTAGTGCTATTAAAACTACAACCTGGCAACCAGGGATATTTCCATACATCTCAATGGTCGGTCTGTGCCGAGTCCTAATGCATGTGTGTTTGCCTTGCTGTGGAACACTGCAGCCCGGTGTTTAGGGACAGATTTCATTCGTTCATCTCCAAAGCCAAGGTCACTGCTGGCAGGCCCTGGGGGCCATGGGAGAGGGGGAGGGGGATGGGTATCAGATGGGGCTGGGAAATAAGAGAGAAAGAAAAAGAGAAAGAGCAAGAGCACAAGGGAGGGCGGGCATGGGGAAAGGGGGTGGAAAGCAGGGGGTGCATTATGCCCCAGTGCATGCAGAAAGGTCATGGTTACCCTCCCCCCTTTGCAGTCCTGAGTGACCTGTGACCCTGCCATCGCTGACTAAAAGACGTAAAATAGAAAGAGTATGGGAGGAGGAGGGAAAAAAGTGGGAGAGGGAGAAGAAAAGGGTAGAGAGGAGGGGCTGGGTGTGCGGGTCGGCCTGGGTGTCTGTTGAGGGACGGGGAGGAACCGCTGGCTGCCTGAGTGACAACAAACACCTGATTCAATCAATGCAAATTGGTCCATGCAGCCAAGTTGTCCAGCTCTAAACTGTGGTCCTCTGTACATCTCTGGAAGCTGATATGTGTTTCTTATACTTTATATTTTTTTAGTGCACCAGTTTGCCTTGTTTATGATGCATTACTAATAGACATAAGACCCGTTTGTGGTCACCGTCTCAGTTAACCAGACATCCATTCATGGATGGTTACAGGTATTCAAACACCTAATGAATCAGAATGCACATCCCTTACATCCGGTGTCCTCTTTATCCAGTACCCTAGTCCTACCACCATATACCTCCCATCCTATGCCAGGCCTGGGGGGCTTTAGCACAGCTGATTCAACTCAATAGTCAGCTATTCTCTAGACGTGTTGGAGCAGCGAAATCACCAAACTCTGCAGGACCCCATAACTGAAACTGGACATTCCTGTCCCAAACTGATATTATGGCTCAAAATAGGCAACAGCCTGTAGCATGAACATCTTTTGAAGCCTACAAGTCAAATAAACAGCACACCTACCGAACAGCACACCAAAATCCATTGATCTTACTCTTGTTGTGACTGCCGACTGCCCAGCACACAAAGCTGGAGGAGTAGTGGCTGCCTACACCAATTTCTCTACCCTTACAAAACATCCAGCACAAGGGGGAGAACAGGAAGAGGGTGTTTTTTATAGGTGGACAGTCCAGGCCCTGTAAAGCGGGTTTAACTGTGCTGGCCGCCGTAAAGGAGCCGTTAAGTGTAGTGGAGCACGGTGACAGGGGCAGCACATAGACCTCTCTCAAGGTTCAAAGATTTGGCTGGCGTGGGTATAATTAAAACTTCTGATGGTTTGGGCAAACAGCAGTAAAACAGTTTTAGGACATTTATATTTGTAAGTAAACTGCAGCTGGAATGCCTCTATACTTTTAATCAGAGCCAAGCATAACAAGTGAGGGAAATTATGAATCATATAATATATGAAAACAGTAAAAACAGAACTAAATAATATCTAGAAAAACGGCATGTTCATGGAAGCACGCACCGACTTGTCTAAGTCCAGTGAAAACTGTGCTAAACGATGTGTCACATTCAGTTACTGGCCACTTCATGAGTACACCTCCTTGTATCTACACTCATTGTCCATTTTATCTGCTACAGAGGACCACCACAGTGGGAGATGTAGGACTGCGAAAACATTCCTGACTCAGCCAATTAGCTCAACGGGATAATCCCAGCGTGTTCCGAACTGTATATTGTGTTATCTGCACCTACTTGTGTCATACCATGTAGGATAACACTAATACTTAACAGGAAGTATTTCAAACAGTATAGCAGACATCACCCACTACTATTAATATGAAGGTGGGTAGCAATACATGAGGGCACACACACACACACACACACACACACACACGTAAAGGTCAAAAACCAGAAGGATTTTACCAGAGGAACGCAAGGAGCTCCACAGAGGGTGGGCACAAGCACATACACACACCCACCTACCCACCCACACACCCACCTACCCACCCACACACAGAAATAAAAAGCTGTTCTAAAGCCCAGACGGGGGAAAAGTTGTTCCGCCTCCGTCTGACCTATGACATTTCCTTTGACCCTGCCTCTCTCTCCTCTGACCTCGATTACTGTGGAATTCCCCCCAGTGTGCCCTAAATCCTGCATTCTCCGGCTGGGGAGGGAGTTGTGGCCCCCTTTTCATTTGTTTGCTTGAAAGGCAGGGGTGGTCCGGAGACATCCAGGCCAAGGCAGAATTCATTACCACCCTCCTGTTCCAAATAGCACCTACCACTGCCCACACAAGCCCCCTTCACAATAGCCCCTGGCTCAAACCCACAGCCGGACGTCTGGAATCCATGGCCAAGGTTGAGGCCACTGAACTCAACAACACACAGCTTAACTGTATGTGTTATAAAAGGCATATTTACATGTTTCACATTTATTGTTGTTTAAAAGGTACATTTTGCTCAAACATGGTTTAGGAACTTTATGTTCGAGTAAGAGATCTGCCACCCAACCCAGGCCCAACAGGGCCTAAAAAAGCACTGAGCTTCAGGACGAGTCGAGTCAGGATCTGTTTTTTTGTATACAGTCGAGTCATATTATTATGACCACCAGCCAGAGTAACCACTATGTGTAGCACGGACAGCAGCTAGACAGGCTGGGAGTGACTCCATAAGGTCCTGGTAGGTTGTCACAGGTATCCGGAGCCATCCTGACTGCAATGCATCCCACAGCTGCTGGAGGGTACATGGAGGAGGATCCATAGAGCGAACATGACGATCGAGGTGGTCCCACAGATGCTCAGTTGGGTTTAAGTCTGTGGAATTAAGGGGCCATGCTAGCCGTGTGACATGTCTCATTGTCTTGCTGGGGATCCCATCCGTCCCAGGGAAGACAATCAGCATGTATGGGTGTACATGATCTGCAAGGATGGATTCATCCCCAAATTGGTTGAGAGTGCCTTCCACATGGATGGGTGGGCCCAGACAATGGCACAAAAACGTGACTTCCTTAATGAGTTACACGCTACCGCTGTTGAAAGTAGGAAGTGGTCATAATATTATGACTCGACTGTGTACATTCTAGTCTACAGCTCCATACCTCGAGTAGTGGAGTGAAAGTGCCCTTGAAACTGGGTTTGAAGTTCAACTGCACATCAATCGTAATCACACCATGGATGGTGAGATGGAGGTGTTGGGTTGACAGAAGTGGTCCCAGCGGATCCTTCGACTTGCTTGTGCAACAGGGCTAGTGGGTGATCAGAAGAATGTGGAGGTGCAATTATTCCGAATATATTCCGAATATAAATACTGTTCACAGTGTATCAAAATGTGTAAACGATCAGTTTATCCCAGCATGCTATTGGCTGTCGATCTACTCAAGCACTGAGTAACAAAGCAAAGCACCCTAACACCGCAACGTCTTTGATGATCCATATCTGCAGGTGCATGCATGCAGATTCGGGTTGCATTCAGGTGTCAAATTCAGCAGTACCAGTCAGACCTGATCAGGTCTCAAAGTCACAGGTACGGGTCGGCTTCGGGCTTCAATTTCAGACCCATGCATCCCTCCGGTTAGCGCTCGGATGCAGGAACAGAAACGTTTAGACGCCGTTTCAGCTCGGAGCCAGAGGATTTGCTTTTCGCTATGCTTGGATTAACTAAACAAAGATGCCTGGGCATGTCAACTGCACTTGACAAGCAGAGATATCTTCATGTCTGACTGTGTTTTAAACGGCAACTGTAGAAGCGCGGGGAAGCAGGGAGCACCTGAAAGTGATGAGGTGCCAGCGGAATTTGAAATAGTGCACCTTATGTTCCCACATTAGCTGTAAGCTGGAGGGAAAAAATCGAGGGAGAGCTGTGAGTGACAGCTGCTGGGCCTTCCCCTCTCCGGGGCCTGTCAATCAACAGAACACCAGCTCACCCGTTATTAAAACAGCAGAGTGAAAGACAGAAGGAGGGTGGGAGACAGGGGAGAAAAGGCAGAACAGGTTCCCTGTATATACCCCACTGGAAAACGTGCTCCTTGTGGTGGTGGCGGTCAGAGAGAACGAAAACAAGTCTATGAAGTAAATTCATAAATCTGCCAACCCTCTCTAAAACCATGTGTGTAGCTGACGTGTAGTTATGTGTATGATAACAGCCGTATTCGTTTTGTTTACCTCCATTTATGACACTTCTGCTCAATGTATTGTCTATACATACAGCTCCACTACTAGCCATGGCGATTCTGAGTCCAGTGCATGTATAGTATTGTACTCCAGGTCATGCCTTTGTGTCTGGTCTTTGAGAATAGATTTGCCCTTTGTTGTTTCATCCGCTTTCAGTGCTGATCCCTCATGGAGATGCCCAAATAACGCTAACTCGCAATTGCAGCTTACAGCCTCTGGCTCCTCTATGTTTCAACACAGGAGCAATAAAGAAAACCATCAATTTCCAGCAATTACCCAACAGCTGACATGATATCAATATCACGGTGCATCCTCACACTTAATTGGGCTGATGCTGCAGCAGAGAGCCAGCCTGCAGAGCTCCAGCACATCAGACTACGTGACTACACCTCTGCTCAGAAAGGGCTGAGATGATGAAATGATCAGCTGAGACGCGCAACGCTGTCGTCCAGATAGCCGATGTCCACTGCATACCAAGTAAATCAATGTGTAATTTGTTTGTCCTGGAACAGGCAGGCTGAAACGCGCCTCACTGTCACAGCTGATGTCTGGCCAATTTGATGCCTTGCGTGCGCGTGACTCATTCTTCTTCCTTGCGCAGATGTCAAACAAACTGTCTTTCCAGGAAAGGAGGAAAAGGCATGTTGAGGGTTCTATTCCTATCTATTAAAGCAGAGAGGACTGGCAGACGCTACTGGGTTTCCGACCAGATCAGCTCTGCTCCGATTACTGATTGGTTTGCATCACTGTCTCCTGTCTTCATATCAGTCCAGAGCTTCCATCCCATCCTCCATCAGACATGCGTCCCATGGTTTTACTCTTGAAAATAAGGATGTCAAAAAGTGGAGTTCAGGAACCCGTTTCTGTTCCCTACGCAACTTCAGGTAAGGCTTTCTACGAATCAGGTATCCATAATGCATTATGACTGCATTCATAAATATCTGTAAAGCCTTTATGATGCTTTAGAATACGACACATTAGTCGTTGCAACTGTGCATATAAACGTTCCTAATCACACATATAAACTGTTATAACATGACAGTATAAGGCTTCGTAACACAAAGTGACATAATGCATTCTTATGTATATAAGTCGAGTTATTACCGTTATCAGTGGAAGCGGTATAAAGCTTAATAACTTGTGTTGATTTACATACTGATTAATGTACAGTATTCTCAGAATAATTAAATATTGTGATGGATCATGAAACGCTGTGAAATATCATGGTACTACATTTTTACTGTAAAACTAGAGAAACTGATTATTTTGAGATGGTCTCAAATTTTTCCAGAGCTGTGTATATATGGAAACATTTAAGAGCCCACCTCAGAATGATCAGTTTCTCTAGTTGTACAGTTTCTGGGTTTGTGTTTGACCAAAATGAGCAGTTCTGTTTGATTCTATACACTACTGGAACACGTCTCCCAAATTCCAGATCAAATATTGTATTTAGATCTGTTTATTTAGAAAATCACTAATGAC